>KV454848.1:1546-14041 GCA_001662585.1 Pseudogymnoascus sp. WSF 3629
CTTAGAATTAAGCTCTTACTCTAGCTCTTACTAGAGCTGTAGGTTAATTAGAGCTTTAGGCTTAAGCTTAAGCTTAATTCTAAGCTTACTCTTATAAATTAGTACCATCATTAGGTCTTCCTACTTAACTCTAATTAAGAGATCCTTCTAGGCTTAGCTATTAAGCTAATTAATGTAAGAGCTCTACTCTTAGAATAGAAGCTTAGCTAGTGTACACCTAATTGTAGAGTAGATTTAAGTGTTCATTACAAGGGTAACCTCAAGTAGCCCATCCTTCCACTCTATAGACCCATGATTCATTTTCCACACTTATAGCTTATTCTTAACAACTCTATTTGCTTGCTAAACTAGGTCTTATGTTTAAGATGACCATAGCGCTCCATTTACTACTTAAATTCCATACTTACATAATAGGATAAGTAGGGCTCCTTTAAACATTTTCCCATTATTAGCTTACATAATCTTTAGAGGTAAGAAAGCTATAATAAAGAGAGTAAAGTAGTCTATAATTAGCTCTACATGCTTGCTCTTTAATAGATATAGCTATGTATATTTTAAGAAGTGATCCTTTATATGTAGAATCTACTTATATTAACCTAAAGGCTTATAGTATAGGTTAATTTAAACCCTCTCCTATGCTTGTCTAGTTATAATAAGAACTAATAGATCTTTTATTATATTTAGTTAATTAAGTGTGTAATTCTTATACCATTTAAGTATAAACTTAACATCCTTATGCTTTATTCCATAGTACTATTGCTTAATAGTAGGCTATACCTTATTACAACTAGCATGTAGAAGCTTAAGATGCTCTTATGTAATAATATCAAACACCTCTACTTTTAGAACAACATATCAAGGGTTTTAATACTGTATATCCTTCTGCTTATATAGCTTATTATTAATGAGCTCAAAGTCAAATTGCACATGGTGTTTAAGGTTCATAGACTCTTAGTCTGTTAGTTTAAAGGCTATTAGATTCTGTAGTATTATACGTATATCGTCCCATTTGTTATATGAGAGTTGCTCTCGATTAGAGTAAGTAGGGCTGCTTATATAGGCTTTGAAAGCAGTGCGTACGTCGTTTGGAAACGGGTTAATTGAAGCAATAGTAGCCATAACTATAGTTGTAGAAAATAGGAAGATTTGAAATTTCTACGATACTATCTACACCGCCACTTGGCGGTTGGGCCGGCCCGTTCGTAAAGTGAAAACTTGGTGGCAGGGCCGGAACATATATTTAATTGAGGTATACGCGTTTGGTGTGGGGTAGGATTAACGGCTGACTTGTATTACCGACTCGCTTGTGGAATACGTTACATGGAATAGATACAAGGCGGAGGTAAGGCAAGGGTGATGGTCTGAAGGAGGAAATGTGTTGGGGATATTTGAGAACGGTGCCGCAGCCTTGAGCCTACCCTGGGATTGCCAAGCAAATACCCGAGGAATACAGTATATATTGGGGCTTTATCCCACAGTAGATTAGGTAGTCGAATCGATCCCATTGAGATACCTCCAACAAAATGTATGCATATTGCCGAGTATTATAATTAGTCGCTTTATACAGAATGATCTGCTATTAGTACTTGTACAGTTTTCTGCAGAATCCTCTTTTATTTCTTCTTTACCACAGTATTTCGTTTCAAGTTGTCCATCAAATTAAATTGCCTAGAAATACGTCTGTTTTATAGATTTTGTTATGTCTAGCTTTAAGCCCTAAAGACACTAGTTCTATTTCTTCCTTAATTGTTTCCGTGATATGTCGTGGTTGAAATTGGCTCCCACTTTTATCTCCTCCTCTCGAGGCATTGACGGTAACGTATAACCATATGTCGACTTGAAGTCTCGTCTCTGGTCTACCAAAGCGGAAAAGCTCAACGGAACGGAAAAACCTCGGTGCGTGGCTGATGCCTTCACAAAGCTAGTTATGCCCGTCTGGACGGTATTTTGTCCGCAACCCTTTCACACTACGCACAGAGCTTGAACATGTTACAGCCCTCCACAGTTTTCACGTCGGGCTATAAAAGGTGACCAAGTTCAAACATCGCCCTAGAGGTATGCTTGAGATGAATGATTCGGCCGCCCCAATGTTTCACTCAGCCGATGGCGAAAGAGCCCCAATAGCGCCGCTCTATGAAGGTGCAACTCCCTTGATCGAGGAAGATGCCTTTTTTTCGCCAGGTAAGCTGTCAAGCGTTGATGAGTATGCTGCAAACCCCCGCTTCCTCGATCTTCAAGAAGAACTACGAGCCGTTGTTTTTACTGGTGTTGCCAGTCTCGCTCCCAGCAGGTACAATTCTCCCACACATTCCGAGCCCGTCAATGTACCTGCTCCAGAACTGTCAAAGCAAAGCTTGGATTTTACAAGAGTATCAATTCCAAAGGCCAGATTAATCAACTATCTAAAGAATTGGATTTCCGAATGCGCCCCGTACCTCGACAAGTTCGACGAGGCACGACATTTCGGCGTTCAGGTCCCAATTGTAGCGCATGGCTCGCCAGCGTTATTTTACGCAATTCTAGCATTTTCAGCTCGACAAACTGAAAGAAAAACTGGCCTTGAAAAGTCCCATGATAGTCTTGAACTCTACCAAGAGTCCATCAGACTCTTGGCCCCGTCTCTGCAAGCCAAAGATCCGAATGTGCTTGTCACAGTCTGCATTCTCGCCTGCCTTGAGTTGATGTCTGTGAGCCCGAGGGATTGGAGACGTCATATTGAGGGCTGTGCTGCTCTATTTGATTCTTTTAATATTAACGGGTTTTCCGGAGGTCTTTTACAGGCCGTTTTCTGGTGCTATGCTCGCATGGAGTTGTGTGGAGCAATTGTTTCCGACGGAGCGGAGAGTACCGTGCTTCATATTGATAAATGGACCCCTACAATGTCTGAGAGTCCAGGCTCAAAAGAGAGTGAAGAGGAGTTAATCAAAGACACGTTCTTCCAGAAAAGCCGTCTGGTTCCTGACATGCACGCAAATTGGGCTGTGTACTTGTGCGCTAAGACTTGTGATCTAGCGTGCAGGCGAACGAGGTACCTGGAGTTAGGCGAATTGGATGAATACGACACTCGGCCATCTATTGAGCAGTGGAGTCGGTTATGGGACGAGCTACAGTATTGGAATGAACAACGTCCCCCGGCAATACTACCGATTAAGACAACAGGAACTGGCAGTGGCCAGATCTTCCCAGAAATTTTGTTTGCTCATTGGGCTGCAATCTCGAGCAATCAATTGTACCACACTGCCTGTATCATAATGCTGGAGATCAGACCTGCGGACAGACTACCACGGTCGTCGATGCCACAATGGTCAGCTGTTTGGCACGCCAGAAGGGTCTGTGGAATTTCATTGACCAACCCACATAGTGCCAACCTCATCAATGCAATCCAACCTTTATACATCGCGGGCAAGCTTCTTAGTCATCGAAGCGAGCATCTCGCTGTGGCCAGACTCTTTAAGATCATCGACAAGACTACCGGATGGGGCGCCATGTGGAGACTTAAAGATCTCGAACGAGCTTGGGGCTACGATCCAGGCGAAATAATATCAGTTATGACCACTAATAAACCTTGAGCTCATGACAGCTAAGGGCATGTTCACACATGGCTCGCCTTCACTAGTGGTATTGCGACTAGTCGAGGTGCATACTAGCTGATAAGTCTTTAGCGCCTTAGCTCTATCCACATCTTATGCTACAAATTCCGTCAGCGCCATGATGGCTCACTACTTTTCCCAGCGGATGAGATATCGGATGTCTTTGATCATGCGAGGTGGAACCGTATATGGGTCGTCCAAGAGTTGGCGGTTACGATGGCCGTCGAGTTCGCATGCGGCGGGAAGAAACTAAGCAGGCCGTCTTGCGAGGATGCCTATAGAGCAATCACGATGATACACAGCATCAATTTAGATACGCTGATATATTCGAACCGCCAGACAACGGAGTACGAGAGAGCGGTTATCGCGAGTAATTTGACCCGCGACCGACGACTTTTTTGCATAAGGGATAGGTTCAACTCGTCCAAATTCACATTCTTATCGCTTCTTCGCCTGGCATGCGTAATGGGTTGTGAGTCAACTCAGGGCGACCTGTGCTTTATGAACGCATCAGACCCTAAGGACAGAATCTACGGGCTCGTCGGGTTGGCGTCCGACAGACTCGAATTAGGGATTGCCCCAGACTACGGCAGTTCTTGCGTCAAGATGTATACAAAGTTTGCATTGCAGGTCCTAAAGCGTGGCAACCTGACAATATTATCTCTTTGTCAGTTTTCGAAAACGATACGAAATCTTCCAGACTGGTCTACCCCAATTGATATGCAGCACCAGCACGCGCAGTATCCTCGCTACTCACTGCTAACACCGCGCTATTGCGCTTCGGGGAAAGCCAGTCGCCAACCAATCCGATTCGACCCAATCTCGACAACAGGCTCGTCCTTGTGTTGACAGGACTGCTCATAGATACTGTGCACACGATCGGCAGGGACTTACCTCTAATCTTAAGCGCAAAGCCTTACCAGGACGGCCATGGGTGGTTGCAGGAATGAATCCATGTCCCATGCAGCCTGTGCCAGGTCCGACCAGGACTTCACAGCAAAAAAAAGAGGTCTTCAACGCCGCTTTCCGCACATCAACTGCTGACTTGCTGCGGCCAATGAAGCGGTGATCGTCGAAAAATGGCAGATGCTTTGCGTGAAAGTATTCCAGCAGGTTCAATTCTGCATGAACTCTCGGCCTGGAATCTCTTTCTTGATACAGAGCATGGAGATGGTCCTGGATCTTGAACATGGCATCCATTGCTGTGAGCGCTTCCTGATACTGCGCCATCTTCCCTGAGACTCTCGGAAACATCCGTTTAAGGATCCCCTGTAAAGTCGTCAAGTGATCAGTCGGAGGTGGCGAGGAGTGGTGCTTGGGTGAAGGTCGTTCTCTGATGTTGAAATTGTCAAACAGACTCGGCATCCGCAAGCCGCCTGCAACCAGCAGCTTCGCCGCCCTTATGTGGGAACCTAGACGTCCAATATAATGGCGAGTCAAGATAAAAGCCTGCCTCCTAGCGTCGCTATCAGCCATCTCCGTCGACCCATCTCCAATATAACTCTGCAGTGCTTTCATACAATTGCATGACCTCTGTTGGTATGAAAAGTGGCACAGTTTGGACACGTCACCGTTGAAGACTCCGAATCCTTCTAGGAAATTGATGAACGTTTCTTCTGTGAGCATTGTTAGAGCCCGGCTATTAGGTTTGAACTCCGCTTGCCTCTTGGATCCCTAGAACTCTTTACTGCTGCTAAGCACTGTTGCAATGGCTTTTGTATAAGTGTCTGATAGTCCTTGATTCGTCAAAGGTTGAACTTGATGCTCACGTCAGAAATCTCAGTCTCTTCGACGTTCCTTGCATACTTCGTTGGACACGATGCAAGGTTCTGGAGGGTGCTTAGAATTGCTTGGAGGAACGAAATCGTACGCGCAGGGACGTTGTTGTTGGATGCCGCCCAGAACGTAATGCCTGACGGTTGCGCCTCGAGTGCTATTGCTGTGACAGTATCTCCGCCCTTGATATTGTGACACACGTAGGCAAGCTGGTCTAAGAAGGTTCGCCTCAGCTCCGTAGCTGTGTGTGGAGAGTATCCGTTTCTTCCACGGCACGAGGGATTTCTCCGCCAACCATTTGGATCGAGAACATGTAATGGGACCAGCGGCTTATAAAACCGTGCGAGGCGACGGCAACCTGGGTCTAGTCTAGGGGTCTTACTGGATCGGACCATCCTAGTCGCCGTCACTGATACCCGCTTCGTCTTTTACATGCTCCAGTCTAGCGATATTTGGCTGGACAAGCTTTCATGGTCGTCTTTGCAGCATGCCGATTAATATAGGCGGGGGTTGCTCATCAGAAAACCTTGTTGGGTATGCTCACTGATCGGATTGAAGAATTTGCTTGGTTGGATGGGCATGATATGCCGTGTAACCCACCTGACTTTCCCAACAAGCTGAGCTACTACGTACAAGTTAAACCATGGTTATTCTCAACTGTTTCAATAGACTGAGACTGGTGTAGATCCGCTACATTAGGACAACGAGAGGCAAGCGTGCTGGACTTCTTCGCTCTTCAGGTGAGCACTCATGGCTTTAGAGCCTGAGGAGCGAGCTTCTCACCCTTCTCAAGGGCAATTATCTCTGTGGTTACGCTCTTCCGCAATTGTTTCGTCGAAGCATCCCCCCCTGCGACCATCTCCAGCTGCATCGCAGACAACTCGCCTACGAACGCCGTGCCAAAGATCCGCAATGGCGAGTCGGCTGCAGTCAGGAGGTGGGGGTCGTTACCCTGCATGCATGCAAGTGTCCACAAAGAGCTTCCTCGCAAACTTGTAATGTGATTCCAAGATATCATGGATGTCCTGAACCGTATGCTCGGTTGTCCATGGCTATCGCCTGTTTCCTTAGCTCAGTACTCACCTTCCTCACCCATCGAGCTCACCCTGCTCACCCATGGGGTTCCACTGTCGCGGTATAATGCGTCGCAAACATGAGATCCACGTTGGGTGGTCGAGGTGGTCGAGGTGGTCGCGATTGCAAAATAAGTGCGGCGAGGCTCACCCACTTGGCCGGATGGCACCGATTTAGATATTATCTAGAGGACTCCTTAAGATCGGTGGATTAGTAGTGGGGTGGGTAACCACCAGTGAATACCCATCGTTGTATGTTTTTGATATTTTTTTGCTATGTGGTCGCTATTGCAAGTGGTACCTATGCTACTCTGTGAGAGTAACTTTCACATACGACCATAGACTCAAGAGAATTGGGCATCCCGTCCGCTCTGCCATACACAAGCTTGCGTATCCTCTAGATAACAGTCTCAATCGTGCCAATAGGTATAGCGCGGAATCTAGGCTCCTTGCCGCCTGAAAGGTGAGGAGAGGGTAAAGCGAGGGTGAGAAGTGTGAGCTGGTGGGTGAGCAGGGTGAGGCGAAGCAACAATTCCGTGTCAGTTTGACGTTACTTTCGCATCATTTTCGTGTCAGCACCGAAGTTTGGCCGTCTTAGCTTACATACCATATTAAAGGTGCCTTGCTCTGACTTTCAAAGGTAATTTCCCATTTGTGAGAAACACCTCTGTCGATGCCCAATAGTGTGAGCTGCAACATCAAAACCACAAGAGGCTATGATGATAGCTGAATGCAGCGGTGACTACATAATACAGATCATGTGATTTTTTGGAGATTTAGATGAAGAACCAAATCTCCAAACCAACGACACTCGAACCATTCACAGACATGCCAACTCCTTTTACTTACCAATCTTGATCTCATTATGGCCTTATCCTCCGTCGGGCACGATCTTTACTCGATCTATCAGAAACCTAACCTTCCACCGTTTCCATCACAGTGCAATAGGGAGATTCATCACTATTCGCTCCTATGGAACGCCAATCGTCCGTCTAGTTGAGGTCTGGCTTTTCTTCAACAAGCGACGTCGCAACCGAGTGATGGTACGTTCCTATACTAAGTGACAGAGCGTCACGGGCGCGCCACGTACCGTGAGCGTGCCGAGCGCGTGCCGCTCTCTACTGCCCAGCATAGCGCTTAGTTAAGCGATCAGGGGGTATAAGGCGTATGCGTAGTAATCACCGCTGTATTCCATAAGCTAACCTCTGCCCCCTCCGTAGGAGTCTACAGGCCCTACTATATACTACGTGGTACGTGGCTGCGCCTAGCTGAGCCCGACCCCGTAGATCGGGCCTTAGAGCGCTCAGCTATTCTAAGGTCCCTACCTCGCGCCTAAAGCTGTCCAACTAGTCGGGGCGCTCCTATCCCGCATCTGGCACCCCCCTATTGGCTGAGGCGGCCCGCTCCTAACTCGCGGGTGCTGCAGCGATCACACGTGCGCCCTCCGGATCTACCCCCCGGATCTCACCCGTGACACCCCATGCCTAGTGATGAGGGTCGCCTTTCTGCAGCGGAAGGTCTTCGAAAGTGGGGTTCCGGTTAAGCTTATAGCTAGTAGAACCCATGGTGAAGAAATGAACTTGACACGCATAAGGACAGGATGACTGAGAATGAGACATTGAAGATTACGAACGACGTAGTCGTAGAATCTAGGGATATTCTACAAGAGACCTACCAAAGCATAGCTATTCTAAAAATTATAGAGACTTAGCAGATGACTTCTGCGAATGTGGGGGTAAGAGGGGTTACATATGTGGGAGGATGCAGGGATGATAGCTAAATTATCCAGAGTGATTAGCACTGAGGATTATCCGCAAACTACAAAAAAAAAGGTTTAAACAGCAACGTGGGCGAAACTAACGCTGATAATTATGTCAATTTAGCAGATTGAATAGATAAGACATAGTTAGGAACATGATGCGGTATATCATCTTGATGGTAGGGTGATTCTATACATGACGTTAAGAGAGTGATTCTTAATGAAAGCCATTGAAAAGAGAGCCTCTTCTATATCTAGCTTATAAAAACCAACTACATATCACAACAACCAAAATTTCACAATAAGCAAAGTTGAATCTTCGTTAGTGTACGATTTTGCTCTAGGTGGAGTCCCTACCACTAGGGATTAGGTCCTGAAGTCTGGTGCTGCTGCAATCTAAAGCTTTGCCCCTGTTAAATCAATCTGCGCACACCTAAACGCCTTTCACGTCTACACCTCTAATACCTCCTACACTGTCGAAGCAAATCATTACTGCACTCACTAACCTCAGTGCCAACGTCAGACAGTGCCTAATCTACAACTCGCCGAAAAATCCTGCAAAGTTGATTAGCGTCAAATATCTTATCATAAGGCAATTGTACGATGCGCTGCCAAAAGTAGAGAAGAACTTATGGCACAGCCATGACTATAAGGTGCGAGATTGAGAAAGGGAGCAGGAGTAGGATAATGGAATAATGGCTTACAGATCTAGGTCCGTTCAGCGATGCTCATAATGCCCAATCAATTAGTCCCCAAGGGGGTCTAGGAGATCGCCGAAACAGCTAAGATGCAGGAGGTGGTTGGCTTCTACAGCAAGACGTTCCATTTTAGGCAGGTAGATCGAGGCGACGAGCTGCCTCTCGGGAACCAAGAGCTAATGATGAGCTTTACAAAGGATGACCAGGTGAGTTGCAGCTTCTCGATATTAAGCACATTCGAATATTCGGCATCGTCCCCTTGCAGCGTTATCCCACTAGGTTTGATTATTACATGTGCTAACATCGCGCAAGGTACCATGGGATAAAATCAACGATTGAGACAAGCGATTTTGAATCGACTTGACGAAGAAGCGACACGTGAGGCATGATATCCCTCCCGTACCTCCTCATCAGGATGCAGACCCGTGTTGGAGGTGAAGCTAGTTGCGACATAGATTGCATAACGGGCTAGTTACAATGTCCAGAATCCCTCTGTCCGATGACGGCGGCGCTCCGTTTGACTCGGTTCTGCAGATAAGTTTGAGGCGGTCTTAGATGTTCCGTCCCAATATCACATGTATGACGAGTAGACTATTACAACTCAACCTCCTACTAGTGCGGCCCAAAATCTGAAGGCTTATGATGGAAAACCTTGGGTTATGGCCCAACAGGGAGTAGTTGGCAGCATGCAGGTAATGTGATCCATCCTGTGGTGCGATGTTGCAGGTGACCTCCTAACCAAGCGTTCAAGTGGCCTTTGGTGCAAGGTCAACAATGATAGTTATGTTGTCTCGCCCAGAGATCTCATATCATGATTCATACTCATGCATCATGCTACGAGGATCGTTGGACGAGACGGCCTACTTATCAGTGATGACCATGCACCAAACGCTGATTGCAACGTTCGATCATGGGGTTAACTGCGAAGATGGCTCTTCGAGCATGGTGCATGCATTATGCAAAGGCACTGCTGGACTCCAGACCTCATTTCTTTCCTTGCTTTTGGAGTTTGCTCTTCTATTTCTTGCCCACAAGCTGAATAGGACATAGATGAACATAGATACACTATTATATTAAACTACTTCATTACATACTTATTGTTTAGCCAAGAAACGAATTCGTCTAACATTGTCCCTCGTGGAGGGATTTACTAGCGACTCTTCAACGCCAATCAATAGTAGCTTGTCGCAGGCTTTCTTGTACTCCTCCTGGCTCTCACCAAGCGGCTTTGATGCGATTCCTTCTACAGGACCACGGTTAGCTATCGCGACAGGATCATATCCCACAACCTCATCGTCTGAGCCAACGACCCATCTTCCCCACGTGCCTAGCAACGAACCTAGGAACGGCACCAGAAGAATCAGCAGCACGAGCTGATTGTAGACATAGACCCTTGTGGAGGTCCGAGTTGAAGTCACCACGTCGCTGGCGTTGGGCATTCTTGCGAACGCCCCCATTGTCGCCCAGTCGAAGTTGTGCTCAATCTGGCGAGCGACATGTTCCGCGTTGTTGGAGGCATCGTCACCGAGTAAGCCTGCAGCAAAGGGCTGCCGGTACATGTCATTCCAACCTGTGCCCACCACGCGGAGAGTGAAGTAGTACGGGGTCGCTGGAGCGTTCTCGTTCCAGATAAACGTACGCACGTTGAGGATTGATGAATTATAGCTGCTTAGGGGGTATGGCGACCGTTTGAAGGAGTTTCGTTCTACACGCGGCGGATTTGTGCCTGTTTGGGAGATCGAAATATTGCCGTACTCGATCAGACAGCTCACCGTGTTGATCAATTTGCTGTTGCCAACGCCAATGTCTGCACCGCCTACCCACGCTCCGAAGATCACGGCCCACGATCCGGGCGAATTGATACATGCGTTGGGGCCAGTCGAACCGGCCGAACCAGACTCGCAGCCCACGTCTAAACCCGTCTTGAAATTGGCATAGATCGAGGGCGCACCACAGGTCAGATTGACACACATTGAAGGGACGATATCGCTGCAGAAATCCGTGGAAAAGTCCGAGACAATGGTTGAAGTCGTGACTTGCTTTGGACAGACTACTAATCCTCGGTTTTCTGTGTTGTCTATGGTACGGGCGTTACAGGTGGCAAACAGAGCTGACGATCCGGTTGACACGCTGCAAGAGTCGTCATCGCACACTGGAGCAACCGGAGCGGCGAAGTTCCCATTCGAGGCTTGCACGGCCATACCAAAGACAAGATCACCGGCGCTGCCTCCTCGAGAACGGAAGTTTCCTCTGTTAATCCAAGGGGCCCAATAGTCCACGACATGAGAGGCGGAAGTGGAAGTGATGTTAACATGATCTGTTTGTGAGATTCCGGCCAAAAGAACGGGTGTGATGATGGACATAGAGAGGATAAGTAGCCCGCTCGTTCTGATAGCCCATGATCGACCATTGAGGGCGTAAGTGAGCCTCTTCAACGGCGAGACGCTCCACTGAGCGAGGCGGGTGATTTCCCCTGCAGTCAGTGGGCTACCAACGTTGCCAGGCACGAGTTTGAGCCAGAATGAGTGTTCGACACAACGGGTGATGAGGGCAGACGTAGCAGCAGCCAGCACCGCAGCAATCAAACCAACGGCCACGGTGGGCTTGATCGATCCTGTGTCGCCGTCGTTGACGAGAGAAGGGATATGATAAAGATCTGCTTGAACATACAGAATGATAAGCAGGACATAGCAGACCAGACAGATCACGGCCAACAAGGTGGTGAACAGCGCATTCAAGAGTCTCCCCCGCGAACTCGATGGTGCTTTAGGGGACGTAGAAGATTTCGACATCATGAAGAATATTCTCAGATAGAGCCTACGTGTCGCTAGCAGCGCGCATGCAGGATCTCAGGAAGACGAGTATCCTGAAGGGGGTTTCAGCAGAAATCAAGAACATGAAGCATGAGGTTTAAGCTCCTCCCCACTGTTCACCCAGTGAGGTGGGATGATATACGGCATTTAAAGAGAGTCTGTGTGAAAAAAGGCTCTCAGAGGCTCAGCTCGGGAGATCGCACCACATTCCAGCAGCCTAAGACAATGGTTATTCAAAGCGGCGTACGGCTGAGAATTGATTGGGTCATGTTCTTCAATATAGCCGAGTTTTGGTCGTGCGGCTGAAGTTCTCCCGTCTTCTTGATTCCACAGCCATAGTTGTGAGGGATATTTGCCCCCTATTGTTATCGAAGTATCATCTGACCACGTTAGTAGAAGGCAAGTACTAGGTGATCACGTTACAGTAAAGTTCGAAACCGGCTTCAGTTCTAAATTCTGAATGATTTTATTTGTGACCCATATTTAATGCGGTACTAACCCTTCATGGCTAGCTTAATTCCAGACCCCTGCATTAGCTGGCTGCTGCATATGAAGTGAGGATTTCTGCCTGAGGATGTTTTTCATATCGCGGGCGATCGGCATTACTATTGCATCACGTGATGTAATCGGGCGTCCAAGCATTACTGGTCCGCAAGGGGCTAGCCTAGACCTTCATGCGCGCAAAGTTCCGCGTGCATTCGGGAAGGGAATATCACATTCGGCAGATTAGTAGTTGGGTGGGTGACCACCAGCGAATACCTGCTGTTGTGTGTCTTTTATTATTTT
>KV454849.1:0-14016 GCA_001662585.1 Pseudogymnoascus sp. WSF 3629
TTCTTATTCTTAATAGACATAAAAGCTACCTCTTTACTTAATTTTAATACTACTATATAAAATAGAAGATAATTACCCTCTATATACTACTATACTTATCATACATTCTTTAGCTACTTAATGTTAGCTACTTTACTCTACTAAAGCTTTTATATAGACGTTAGATTAAAACCTTTATATAGAATAGGCTAAATCATATTATAAAGCTTAAGTTTCTCTCTATATTTAAAGAAGCATTTAAAGCTACATTTATAGAGCAGAACATTAAGAGTAGATTCTAAGCTATAGGGCTAGTTCTATACGAGCTATAGAGTGTCCTCTCTCACTTGAATCTATACTTAAGGACTCTAACCCCTCCTATAGTTAAGAGTAACAATTAGACTTTAAAGACTCCTTAAACTATAAGGGAGCTTAACTTTTAAACAGACTAGGTATATATTGTATTCCATCCTATGTACCTGTTCTGGCGCTCCAAGTGCCTGAACTTGAAGCGTACAGTGAGAATTTCGGTTGAGGCGGAATCGTTGCTAAACTAGTCATAAATCCCCATCGCCTTGCAGTGCTTCTGCCATAAATCCGAAATATTATATAGTAGGCACACGAGGAATCCTCTGTGGTCGCGTTTACCTGCCCCCACCGAATAGCGTTGCTAAAATACTCACGGGACCCCAGATGCGCTCTGCCCCGGCACGGGTCGGAGGTTCTGTTAGGAAAATCTTGATAAAGTTGCCGTATATTACATGTCAGGCATCACCCCAGGGAGGTATATTTCCAGCATTGTGACTTCCCGTGCGTATCACACTCTGTAGCCCGATATGCCCTCGGTATCATTATCACCGTAGTAGTCCCCTAAGCAAAATCTCATCCGCCTCTCCCACTCTACTCACGCACACCTACTCTCACCCACGCACTCACTTTCCGTCGCCTCCCCCCTCCCCCACCACCAGCAGCAATAAAATAAATCCCCTCTCACTATCACAAAACAGCAAAAGATTAATTTACTGGTCACTACGAGGGTCGAACTCGCGACCTTGGCGTTATTAGCACCACGCTCTAACCAACTGAGCTAAGCGACCGTGTTTGGTTATTTGATATGAGCGTCGAGCCCGAATCTGCTCTTTGAAGCAGCCTCTCCCTTCTCTCCGGCAAAAAAGTCCCCACCCGTCGGCTTCTTGGTTTTATATCCAACGGTTTATTTATATTTAGGTGACGGATGCCGCTAACTTGGCACTTACCACGCTTGCATGTACCATCCCCATGTTCGCAGAAGACAGCAATAGAATTTTCGTGTAGCTACACTTGTTCATCCCATCTTATAATCTAGCTATTACATGCTGAAAACCCACGGCCAAACTCAAGAGAGCCTTAAACTATTCAACCTACAGCTATAAAAATCTTTCCAGTTCCTCCAAAAACTCTAACTTAACTGCTGATTTATAACGTTAATTAAGGCACTTACTTTCTCCCTTGTCCCACTCCACCTAAGCCAGCCCATAATGTTACACTCCATTTCGTCTTGGTATCTTTCACTGGGATAAAGAATCGCCTAAACACCGACATCATATCAATGCTCTTCCAGCAACTTCACCACAGCATCATAATCCCCCTTCTCTCCCGACAGATAAACCTCACTCCCCCCCTTATCATCCATCGCCGCAGCTAATGCCTTGCGACCGCTCTTATCTCTTGTATTAACATCCACACAACCCCTCCCCCCAGCAGCAGCGCCACCACCTCAGCCCATCCTGACCTCGCCGCCGCAGCCAGAACCTCCTTCCCCTTCCCATCCCTTGCGTGGAAACCCACCCCATCCCACTCCCTGAGCATCTTCACCACCTCCACGCTCCCCATTTTCTCCGCCAACATAAGAGGCGTGCACCCCTCATCATCTCGCGCATTAACATCCAGCCCATGCTTCAACAGCACCTCCACCACCCCCCCCCGGCCCCAAAACGCCGCAATACCCAAAGCCGTCGCCCCCGACCGGTCTTCACGTATATCCACATCCAAATCCCCTCTCCCCAACAGCATCTCAACCACCTCAACACACCCCTGCCTCGCCGCACGTCCCAAAACCGACGTCCCATCCCCATCCCTTGCATTCACATCCACATCCCCCCTCCCCAGCAACACCCTCACCGCCTCCACCCTCCCCATCTGCACCGCCCACAACAGCGCCGTCTTCCCCCGCCCATCCCGCTGCTCAACCCTCACCCCCTCCCTCCGCAGAAGCACCCCCACCACCTCCCCCCACCCCTGACTAGCCGCGCACGTCAGCGGCGACGTGGCCGTCGGCGAGCGCCCGTTAACATCTACATCCCCCCTTGCAAGCAGCATCTCCACCATCTCCCGCCTTCCCATCGTCGCCGCCCAGCACAGCGGCGTGCGTCCCTCTCTGCACAGCGCATCGGCTGCTATGTCGGGGCGGGAAAGTAGCATGGCGACGATGGCGGCGTGGCCACCTATTGCGGCGAGCGCGAGGGGGGTGCGGAGGCTGCGGTGTTCGGGGATATTCGGATTGGCGTCCTCGCGTGCCAGGAGCAGGGATACGACGGGTGCGTGGCCGTGCGTCGCGGCACAGGTGAGTGCGGCGCCACGGCTTGCTGCGTCGATGTCGGGGCGTGAGAGGAGGAGGGTTGTGATGGCAAGGTGGCCGGCGGAGGCGGCGAGTGCGAGGGGGGATTGGGAGGGGATGGAGGGGTGGGTGGTTGTGGTTGAGGGGTGGGCGAGGAGGGATTGCACGGCCGCGAGGTGGCCGGCGTGCGCGGCTAGGGAGAGGGGTGTGCGGTTGTCGCCGGGGTAGCGATGTTGGGGGAGGGGGCCGGAGGGGGCGAGGATGGTGGTGTAGATTGTGATTGTGGCGAGGGGGTTGGGGTCTGTGGAGGGGTTGGCGAGGAGGGCGGTTAGGAGGGTTGAGTCTCCTTGTTCAGCGACGAGGTGCAGGATTGTCTCCTTGTTTTCGCCGGGGGCACGAATTTGTGTGGGGGAGATGGAGCGGGCAAGGTGAGGTAAGACGCGGAAGAGGGATAGTAGGTCGTGGGGGTCCACGACCTGGCCCGCGATAAGGTGAATAATTTCAGGGGGGAGATCGGAAAATGCTGCTGGTTTATTCATCGTTTCGATGCCTAATTTGGCGTTTGTTTTGCTGTTGGGCTATCCTGGTTTAACTAAAGCGATTCACGGCGTTGACCACCAGTGAACTCTAATATGGGATTGTCAGCCTTGGTGTTGATATGGAGGTAAAAGCAGAGGAGCGCAATATGACTTGAAGCAAAAGATTGTCGCAACCTACGATATTTGTCGCTGACGATGCAGGTTGAGAAGTGAAGAATACTAGTGCGAGTGCGCAGTTGTAGTTTAGTCGTCGGATCTGCCTTGTCGCTTCGCTTGCAGTCGAGGTTTAGCCGTAAGCAACTGATGCCATACCTATAAAATCGACACTTACTATAAACCTCATTTTAGTAGCAGTGCACCATCAGACGGGAACCGGGACGCGCGTTCTATATAAAATTTAATAAGAGCCTAATTGTGACCTGATTGGCTTGAACTGATTTCGGTGCTTCGGGCAATGCAACAACAGCCTCGGTGGTACGGAGGGGGAAACGGTTGAACCCCGTTAACGACGTCCTCCCTTCTTTTAGGGAAGGAACAATGGGATGCCTAGCAAGCTAAGAACAGTCCGCAGTGGTACGGAACGGGAAACTATTAAACCCCATCAACATCCTCCTCCTCCCATCTTCCTTAAAAGACAAAAAGCCCAGCAAGCCACAACTAATCCCCTACTCTACCTACAAACATAACCCCGCCCCCCACCATCTCACTACCATAGAACCATGCATAGAGCTCACTTTGTCAAACTCCAACCCCTCCAATCCCCAAACAAAAAACAGCCCCCCAAAAAGGTCCTCCCTCCCTATCACGCTAACAGCAGCAATCACAATCAGCACCTCCCCGTCCCTCGACCAAGCCATTATCACCGGCACTCCACAAGCCCAATCCAGCACGCACGCCATAACAAGACGCCTGTACTTATCGCATCTAGGGCTTCAACTATAATGGTAGGAACAGTGGCTAAGGCCATTTCGCAGCAGGTAGTTGTCGCAATCAAATATCAACTCTGAATCTAGAGTTGTAGCAAAATTGAAGTTCGCGTGGGCTATGATAAATCTTCAAACGTAGCAATGTATATCCGACTTTTAGAGCTTATGTGCCTAGTCGGCATTGATTTAGAGCTGCTAATATTAATTCGCCTTGAAATAGTAAAGAGTCTCGCGGTTAAAAGGGAGAGAGATACCCTAAGACTGTTATGAAATGTTTTTAGGCTAGTTGTAGAAGATACAGTCCTACATATCTTTAACCATACCCATGAGACCGATCGAGGCCATACGTGCCAAGGATCAACTCGCACAGGAACCCGCTGTCGGGGCTCGACAGCCGTCTCGGAGAAGTGCTCGATTTATTGAACTCCGTATTCTGCGACGCAAAGTCAACGGGGATAAGCCGCATACAGATGACTCGGAATAATGGCTAATGGCGTTAGCGGAGTTAAGTGATTTAGTTATATTAAATGCTGATGTACTAAGTCCTAACACTGAGTATACATGGCGATTTCCATGACAAGGATCGTAATGTAAACAATATAAATAAATGCATTTGGCCAAAGCTTTGAGTTGTGGAATTCCGAGACCCAAAACCAAACAAGATCTAGCAACAGAATTGTCAACACGATGTCGTTCAAGAATATAGCCCTCGTCACCGGTGCTAACAAGGGCATCGAATACGAAACCGTAAAGGCCCTACTAGAATCCGACAAGCCCTACCACGTTTTCCTTGGCAGCCGTTCTCTAGAAAGGGGCCAAGAAGCCGCCGCGACGCTCCAAAAGGAGTGCGCCGATTCCTCGAACACTGTTGAGCTCATCGAAATCGACATCAGCAGCGACTCATCCATTGCGAAAGCCTTCGAGATCGTCAAAGCTAGCGTCGGGCGCATCGACACCCTCATCAACAACGCCGGTGCGCAATACCAAACCCTCTCCTAATTAATTGCTCGCACATCTTGCTAACATCCATTAGGCATCACAAAGGACCTCGATCGCATCCGCGGTAAGGTGTCGCTCCGCGAGAGCTTAACTGGCTCCTACGACGTCAACGTGGCAGGGACGCACGTGATGACGTTTACATTCATGCCGTTGCTTTTGCAGTCCACTGACCCGCGACTCTTCTTCATCACCGGCCTCGGGACCTTCGATCAGTGCGCGCGGGGGGACTTTCCGTTGCCGCCTCTAGAGCGCGGGTGGCCGAAGAAGATGGAATTCGAGACGGTCGGATACCGTTGCACCAAGACTGCACTTAATATGTTGATGCTGGATTATCACTATAAGCTGCGGAAGGATGGTGTTAAGGTCTGGTGCGTCGGGCCTGGGTTTCTGGCGACGGATCTGGGCGATGCGAAGGAGATGGTTGCTGCACAGGGGGCAGGCCATCCGAGCATTGGGGGACGGTTGGTGAGGAGCGTGGTGGAGGGAGAGAGGGATGCGGATACGGGGAAGTATGTTGTAAAGGACAGGATTCAGGCATTTTAAAGAAACGGGTGGGTTGCAAGTTAGGAATGTTAGTTGGATGTGAGACTTATCAAAAATGAGGCGTGGATTTTTCACAGCACTGAGAGCTGGTACTGAGTCGTTTTCTCGACTTAAATTAGGGCTTATTCCTCGATGCGGCCCTCTTAGAGTCTTTAATGACAATAGGATTTTCAGGCCGTTTCTGTTGAATGTTGGAGTTCTCACTTCAAGTTCACTCCTCTACATGGCGCTAGCCTCTTTAGGCACGCAGAACTGGATATACCACAAACGCACATTAGAACCTTCGTAGAATCAATCAACCTAATTACCCTGCACCGCTGCCACTGTAGAACTCTGCTGACAAGAGCTTTACTCCTAACAGTTTCTCCTCGTCAGCCTTACACCTTACACTATTTAAACGACCCTACTAAATCGTCAGTGAATTACTCGGGTTCAGACTGTAATAGCACAAATTGCCGTAAGGGTTAACCTCAAAGCTGTCGACAGGCCCCTCCTCCAAATTCTGAAGACCACAATGCTTCTTACAATAGCCTCTAAGATGTGGCACAGCAAGTTCGTAGATCCCGCCACGGTCACTGCGGCGCTCGACAACTTCGACAGTTAACTGCCGTCTAAAACGGAAAATAACACGTGATTATCTCCAAACATGTGAATTTTCCCGAAATCGATAAATACTAAATCGAAACACCCAAGCAAATCAAAGGGAACACCAACACCCCTTCCTTCCATCCTTCCACCCCTCCCTTCCCTACCTTACTCATAAGCCTCAGCCGGGGAGACCGGAAACCTATGCCCAGACCACATTGAATCCCCTACGCGATCCCACCTAAGATCTAGATCCAGATCTGCGGTGGCGAAGCCATGGCACGGGCTGGGCGGTTTTGGGGTACGGGAGGAGGGAGGGTGGCGCGCGGGAGGACATGGGAAGCTGTACGGAAGGATGGATTGGGGGGGGGGGGTTAGGTAAGGGTATGGAGGGGGGTGAGGGAGGATGAGGGAAGGGAGGGATGGGATGGAAGGGATGGGATGGGATGGGAGGGTTAGAAGTGTTAGAAGTGTTAGAAGTGGCGGTTGGTGGCGAGGGGTCGTACCTGCGTTTGTGATGAGATGATGACGGACGAATGAGGGGTAGTTCGTTGAAGGGTGCTTGATTGAGGGGTTGAGAGGGGGTTACGTAGATGTGTGTTATGTGGCAATACAATCAATCAGGTTTATGTTGTGTCGTCAGTGATGGGATTTTGTATGGTTGTTTGGGGATGATGTCGCCCCGACATCATCGCGCGCGTCGCGGCGGTTCGCCACCGCGGGAGAGCTTGTCGTGACGGAGAGGGGGGGGGTGTGGTTGAGGAGGTTTGGTTATGTATGTATGTATGTATGTATGTACAACGACGGATAGATAGATAGACAGATCTTCGTAGTGTGAGGCTATGGATATAGTG
Source organism: Pseudogymnoascus sp. WSF 3629 (assembly GCA_001662585.1). Classification (NCBI taxonomy): domain Eukaryota; kingdom Fungi; phylum Ascomycota; class Leotiomycetes; order Thelebolales; family Thelebolaceae; genus Pseudogymnoascus; species Pseudogymnoascus sp. WSF 3629. The sequence goes on from KV454849.1 coordinate 7,022, forward strand.
GGAATGGATATAGTAGAGGCTGAATTTTTTGTTGTACGTACTTTCACACCACGACGTAGACGATCGCGAAACAACCGATCACCAAAAAACCAGATAACCAAACACGCACTCCAAAATCAAGAAAACAGCTCTCGACCTCGGGGAAACGGCGTTCAACTTCGCGACACCCGCGATCGGCACCCCGAAAACCGGCAGAAAACCGGTGTAGCAAAAGGGAACAAGCAGCTGTAACCCCCAACCCAATCCGCCCAAATTCAAGCTTGAACCCCCCAACCCCACCGCCGTCGCCGCCGCCAGCGCAACGCACGGTCTCCTCCAAACCCTCCACGGGACCTGAAAGAAACTCATAAACCGGCGTACAAAGGAGGGGCGGGCGGGGCGGGTCTGGATGGGTTGGGTCGGTCGGTTGGTTGGTCTCCACTGTAGGGGGAGTAGGGGGAAGGGGAAGGTAGATGGTGATGTGCGGTGGGAGATGCGCGTTCTGTTTTGGGTGTGGGAGATGGGCTGCGGCTTGCTGATTGATGTCCGATAGCTACGATTAGGAGTTCAGCTAGGAAGAAGGGGGGAGGATAATCGTTCGTGTTGTCGCTCTGGTGTACCCACTGTAGAAGGATTACACGGTGTCGTGATCATCCAGGCCAGACCAGACCAGAACAGAACGAACGGTACTGCTTGCTGCTGTAGCTGCGTCCTGCGCGCGTCCTGCACTGTCTGCATCTGCATCTATCTGCATCTGCCTGCGTCCCCCACTCTCCGTACTCGTAAGTCTCACGAACATCTGATTATCAGCTCCTGCCCCTTCATCCCCCACTCTCCTCCATCAAGCAATCAATCTGCCATATCGAAGACGAGGACGACGCCGGTCCATCAAACGGTCGCCTCGGTCGCGTAGGTCGCGATACCCCCCACCCCGCCGCTGACTCCAGGCACGTGCACGCTCACATGCACTCCTACACACAGACGAGATGGACCCGTTTTGGGGTCAGGTCTTAGAATAGAAAAAAATGGGGACGGGGAAATCGGCACAGCGTCTTAGAACGGACGGAAGACGGAAAGACGGAAGACGGAAAACGGAAAGGGTGAACCAGGACTAAGATTAGGAAAAATAGAGAGAGAGGGAAGAAAGGAAAGAAAGTTGTGTGTGTGTGAGGAGCAAAAAAAAAAAAAAAAAAAACACTCACGTAGGTAGGACTAAAACAGCAGTATTGTTGACCCTCTTTTAGATGGGCATCCACTACAGCTTCGAAGGTTGTGTACCCGTTGCCGTTTTTTTCTCTGTGTGTTAATTCTTAGACACTCTGATAGTGGTGGTGGGCTTTGCACCTATCTATCTTCTACGGAATCCAGAAAAGGGAAACAAACGACGGCACCTGTTCGAGCGACCCTTCCGCCGCGGAGCCTTAGTTGTGACCCCGCCTAAGTGTAGGCGCGACCCACGGCTTTTGATTTCGCCGGTCTAGAATCAACCGCATTGGAATTTAGCCTCCTCTCCGCCCATCGCGTTCCGGTCGGTGGGCATGCATGCTTACCCCCTCTAGTCTCTAGTACAGTAATGGTGTCTGTCGGAAAAGGCTAACGGGATGGCTAAACCTCGCTCCCTCGCCCACACCGAACACACACAAACTTTTTTTTCTCCGGCCAGCTGGTGTGTGTGTGGATGTATGTATGTGGGTATGCCAGAGATCGTCGGTGGGTTGACAAGGCCAGGCAGGCACGTGCCGGATGCACCAAGGGGAGGCCAGACTCCACTGCTAAGGATGTTGGTACTTTGGGAGGTACAACTAGAACTACAGTAACAGTAGGGAAAGGTACTTTGCTAGAATCCGGAAAATTAGGGTGATCGTCGAGGAGGGTTGGGGATGGGTGGTGAGGGATGGGTGAGGAGGAGGGATGAGGGAGGAGTGAAGTAGGGAATGGGAGAGGGAGGGGGGGATTATTCCATGGGGGATTGAGGGGGTGAGGTGGTTGATAGTCTAGGTATTGAGGGCGAAGGGGTGAGGTTGATAGGGGTGGGGGTTGCATGTGGTGAAGATAGAGTGTGATGCCGCGGTGGTTTTGGTGGCGCACTGTTGGTGTTGTCTGTGTCTGTGTCTGTGTCCGTGTCTGTGTCCGTGTCTGCGTGGTGGCTTATTATACGGGATGGGAGTGGTCTATCAGATTGTGGTGTATTGTATGGTTGTTAGCTGTTAGCTGTAATGGCTGTTAGTTGTATGTATGGCTGTGTATGGCTGGCTGTATATCTGATGGTGTATGGCTGTATGGCTGTTAGCTGTTTGTGTATATGTATCTGATGGTGTCTGGCTATTTGGCTATTTAGCTGTATGGCACTCAAATAGGATCGTCTACCGCATAGAATATATGGAATTTGTATATACGGAATATGTCTGTAGTATGTATTTCTAGATGTACTCCTAGATGTATTTCCAACTGCACCTCCACAGCCCGCAGTACCCTTCTCCATGTACCTACCCTACCCCACCCCACTAAAAATACATGCCTCTCTGCGGGTTCCCTCTCCCAAGCTACTGTACTCTTAACTTAACCCCCCACTTGCTGGTACCACTACTGTAACTACTATAACAAACTACAGCGATGTACATCTCTTAGCGTGTACCCGCACCTTTATTGTTCGCTTTCGCTCGCTCTCGCCCCTCTTCTCCCTCTTCTCCCTCTTCTCCCTCTTCCCACCTCGCCCATCTCTTTCCCGATCAATCCCCCTTCTCTTTTCCCCTTCCCCGATCACGCTCTTTCCAGTCCTCTCCTACACACACTCCCACACACATTAACCACCTTCTCCGCCGGGAAAACCTCACCCTCACCACATGATGCACACCTGATGTGGCTATGCAATGCTAAAAACAGTCCCCCAATTCTGTACCCATCTCTGTACCATCTCTGTACTACCAAGTACCGTTAAGTACCCAGCCCCGCACTTTCATCCAACTTTTGCACTCTTCCACCACTCACCACCACCCCTTTTACCCTTCTCCCCCAAACTTCTTCTACCACCTCAGTACCTGACTCTACATACAGTACCTACCGGCCTCTTGGTGTAATTTACAACATACTTCACCCGAGGGACTTCCTCCGTCGCCAGAACTCGGCCCTAGTTGCATGTACCTTTATCTCCGCAGGAGGGGTTGGAGGGGAAGTGCATACCTCACCACTTCGCTCCCTTCTACTCCTGCTCCTGGTCCTGCTACTCCTGCCACCACCTCCACCTTCACCCACCACGCCAATACTGCCAATCCTCGTCCCCGTCCCCTCTCTCTCCTCTCTCGCACTAAATGCACTACTCACACTAACCCCACTACTCCGACTACTTACACTACTCCTGCCCTGACTCGGACAATATCATCCGCCGCCCTCCTACTCCCCAGATCCCCTCCTCATCGTCCTCCTACTCCTCCTCTCAAACAAACGCTCCTCCTCCTTCATACCAACTTTCACCTTCACCTAATTCACCACCATCTTCACTCTCTCCCCCAACAAGCAATCCTCAATCCGACCACGAAGTTATCACCATCAGCTCTCCGAAATACCAGGAACTCAGCGGCCAACTGGCACGTCGTTGCCACCCGCTCCAATCCCTCTCCGCGTCGACACCACCGTTTCCCAATCACTCCCCTCTACAAACGCAACAACGCCATGAGCACAACCGTGACGAGGTCTAACTCCTCCACCATGACGGTGCAGTTGCCGACCGCGTCACAATCGCTCCTCGAACCTCTTATGCACTCCCTCAAACTCTCCGACCCCCCCAAAGTCGCCACCGAACATGTTGAGAATGTCGAGGACAGCAGCAATGTTTCCGGCTCCAATGACCCGCCAATACACACCGAGACCGACGAGGAGTGGTTCGTCGGCAGCATAGACCAGGGCACCACATCCTCTCGTTTCCTCATTTTCAACAGCCATGGAGAGCCAGTGGCGAGTCACCAGATCGAGTTTGAGAACAAGTATCCGCGTTCAGGGTAGGTTTTCGATTCCCCCCCCCCTATTACCGTGTTGTCGTCATCGATCTAACACCTCAATCCAGATGGCAAGAGCATGATCCCCTCGAGCTGGTCTCCTCGGTGCATGACTGCATTGAGGAGGCGACGGAGGACTTCAAGGACCTGGGTTACAAGCCCGAGCAGATCAGGGCGATCGGTATCACGAACCAGCGCGAGACGACAGTATGCTGGGACAAGAAGACGGGCTTGCCGTTGTACAACGCCATTGTGTGGCCCGATACCCGAACCAAGAGCATAGTGCGTGAGCTGAAGGGGCGCAAGGGGGCCGACAAGCTCCGCGACCTGTGCGGGATGCCGCTGTCGACCTACCCGTCGAGCGTGAAGCTGATGTGGATGTACCGCAACATCCCCGAGATCCGCAAGGCGTACGACGAGTCGCGGCTCGCCTTTGGCACCGTCGACACCTGGCTCATCTACCGCCTCAACGGCGCGACCCAGAACAACATCCACGTCACCGACACTAGCAACGCCTCGCGCACCATGTTCATGAACATCCACACCCTGCAGTACGACGACGAGCTGCTGAATTTCTTCCAGATCGACCAGAAGAACGTTACCCTCCCCAAGATCGTCCCCTCCTCCGACCCCGAGGCCTTCGGCGCGCTCGTCGGCGGCGTGCTCAAGGGCACCCGCATCACAGGCTGCGTAGGCGACCAGTCCGCCGCCCTAGTCGGCCAGTGCGCCTTCAACGAGGGCGAGGCCAAGAACACCTACGGCACGGGCTGCTTCCTCCTCTACAACGTGGGCTCCAAGCCCGTCATCTCCCAACACGGCCTCGTCGCCACGGTCGGCTACCACATCGGCGAACACGCCACCTACGCGCTCGAGGGCTCCGTGGCCGTCGGCGGCTCCGGCGTCAAGTTCCTCGAGAACAACATGGGCTTCATCAATAAGTCGTCCGAGGTGGAGAAGCTCGCGCTCTCCGTCCCCGACAACGGCGGCGTCGTCTTCGTCACTGCCTTCTCTGGCCTCTTCGCACCGTACTGGATCGATGACGCTAAGGGAACCATCTTCGGCATCACGGCGCACACGCAGCGGGGGCACATCGCGCGCGCCACTCTGGAAGCGACGTGCTACCAGACTGCCGCCATCTTGGCGGCTATGCACGCCGATTCCGGCAAGGAGTTGAAGAGCCTCGCTGTCGACGGCGGCATGTCCGAGTCGGATCTGTGCATGCAGACGCAGGCGGACGTGAGCGGGATCCCCGTCGAGCGGCCTGCGATGCGCGAGACTACTGCTCTTGGGGCTGCGATCGCGGCTGGCCTTGCGGTCGGGGCGTGGAACTCGCTAGATGAGCTTAGGGGGTGGAGGGGACGCGGGAAGAGGACGTTCACGCCGAAGATTGAGGCTGCGGCGAGGAAGAAGGGGGTTAAGAGGTGGGAAAAGGCGGTGCTGATGTCGAAGGGGTGGGTGGAGGAGGATGAGGCGGAGGGGAGTGAGGGGGAGGAGGAGAGGGAGGAGGTGGTGAGGGGGGGGAAGGAGCAGGAGGCTGCGGCGAGGGAGGCGGTTAAGGATGCTGCTGAGGAGGCGGAGGCGGATGCGGAGAGGATAATGAAGAACGACAGCGGTGATGCTGCGGAAACGGCTGAGCGCGTGGATGAGGGCGGTGGTGAGAAGGCCAGCGCAAGTGCTTAAACGGGGGGTGATTGGGGACGATGAGGACGATATTTACAGCATTATCATCGGACATTTATACAACGCATATACATCGCATATATTATAGATGGCATGGGATGGGGGGTATATCATCACCACACACACGCCACCGAGAGCGGGCGGGCGGGATGGTTTTTAGGGGATTTTGGGGGGAAACGAAAGCGAGCGTTTTTGTTGAATAATCTTTTGTTTGTTTGGTGGAGCGGGCGGTTGGGGCGGGAGGATTAAGGGATCTATCTGATGGGCGTTACATTCGCTGGTTTTTTTTTTACGGTTTTAATTATGATTAATTTTTGGGGTTTTATGAGATGAGTTTAGGGGGGTTAATACAAAACTTTTGGATATAATAGTCTTTTTAGGTCTCTCTCTCTCTCGATGTGCAACCTTAGTATTTGTGACTTCGATATAAGGTGGCTTGCAATATGATTTTCTTAAAATTCAAAAGTGTTTTTGTCTCTGGTTTAAATGACATGTTTCAGCCTAGCTATGAAACGAAAGTGTGAGTTGAGCTAGTTTATGAACTAACTAACTAACTGGCCTAACTGCGAAATTTGTAGTTTACGAACTGTTAGACTAGGTGAAGTATGAAGTTAGGGGGGTAGCTTTGTAGTATAATCGTAGGTAGAAGTGATATATGTACGCTTAAAGGATGTAGAAGCAATGATATGCGTACGCGACATTTACATAGTAAAATTAACTTAAATTACAACTTTCTTCATTTTTCTATACCTTTATTTAATATAAGCACTGTTTTACATCTGTTCTAGCCTAACTATAAGCTATGCCTACTCATAAGCTAGCTAGCTAGATTATGAGCAAGAATAACTCATAGTTAGAGTAGTTTATATATGTCTTTATTAAAGACATTCTATTACATTTCTATATTTTTATAACCTTAAATCACTTTTGTATAATTTACTATATAAAAGTACTTATGAATTTTAGTGTTTATGTATGCATATTACTTCTACCTATAATTAATTTATATTATAAAAAGCTAAGAAATGTATAGAGAATTCTTTTAGAATAAAAACATATATAAATTACCCTAACATTAGCATTCCTAAATTTAATAGATTATATATATATATATATAGTAATACTTATATTAGAAGCTTCTAAATTTTATATAGTTATAAAGTTATTAATTTCTAAAATAATATAAAATAGTAACGTATTTCACGTGCGAGTTGCCCACCCGAGCGAGTTGCCCACCAAAACATCAAAACGCGTCAACTTGACTACAGTCAACATGCCACAACCAACACAAGCCCAATCCTCTAATCAAGAGGGTAGAATACTATTAGCTATTGAGGCACTAAA
>KV454851.1:0-13216 GCA_001662585.1 Pseudogymnoascus sp. WSF 3629
TTAGCTATTCTTGTCTTGCCTTACTTTTTAGTTAGTAAAGTAGAAGACTAGACTCTTTGGTCTAGGGGGCTGCTTTCTATAGTACAAAGGTAGCTAGTGCTTTATATAAGGTTGTGTTATATGTAAGCACTCCTATAGGAGATGCTTTATGTCTATAAGGTTCAAATGTTTAATGAACTCCTTATGCTTCTACTAGGGTAGGGCCTTAGTAAATCCATCTACTAGCATCTTATACGTAGCTATCCACTTAATGTTAAGGTTGTAGTGCTTAACCTCCTGTCTTAACTAGTGTAAATGGACGTCTATATGCTTAAGTTTTGTAACTAGCTTTAGAGACTCCTTAAGTAAGAGCTGTATAGTCTGTATATTATCACAATTAAGTAAGTATAGCTCGTTTAGATTAAGTTTGATAGTTGAGAAGAATTGCTACTACTAATAGAGCTGTTTTGCACTATGTAATAGGGCTAGAAGCTTAGCTTCTATAGTAGATGTTAAGACTGTTTTCTACTTTATATAGTACTAGTCTATTACTCCTCTAAATAGAGTGAACAAATACCCCTCTATGCTCTTCCTAGTAGACTTGTAATCTACATATAACGTGTTACTAGAGCATTAGAAGCATGGCTCGTTAATATTAGGCCTAAACTAAAGAGCTAGGTATTTAGTCTCCTTAAGGTATAGGAGTAGCTAGTTAACTACTTGTATATAGTCTAGCCCTAGATTAACTAGGAATTCTAATAGTTTCTATATTATATAGGATATATTAGGTCTTATAATGACTACTACATAGTTTGCTAACCCTACTTTCTATTAATATAGATAGATCTATTACTTGTCTACCTATTCATCATAAGGAGTTAAATTATCATTAATCATAGGGACTTTAATAGGTTTTAATAGTGGCTACACTCTATACGTTGTTGTGATTTTGTTAATATATAAATCTTAACATAGCTAGAGTGTTCTTTAAGTCTAGTCTCTTATAATTCTTATTCCTAAGAACCACTTAAGCTCCCCTATCTCATAGAACTCATAAGCCTACATGAGCTTTATATAGAACTCTATTACTTCTACTTTATGGCTAGGATGGCTTAGGATGCATATATCATCTACATAGAAGAACATAATGATTATAAAGGACATAAAAAGACACTATGCCTCTAGGACTTATATAAGGCCTAGCTTTGTAAGTGTGTCTAAAAAGTCACAGAACTATAAGAGTAGTGACCTCTAGAGTTCATATAGGGCCCTATTGAGTTTCTAGCACTTTCCTTGCTCCTTATAGCTGTCTATATACTATATGTAGACCTCCTTATTAATTTAGCTGTTTATGAAGGCATTTATAGCATCTAATTACTCTATATTTAAATTAAAGTAGGCTATAATAGCCATTAGGGCTTAGAATGTCTTTAAAGCAAGGGTAGCTACATACGTCTCATTATAGATTAAGTATTACTATAGGTCTCCTCTTATAACAAGCCTAGCCTTATATTTAATAAGGTAGCCATTATCATTGAATTTGTATGTAAAAACCTACATAAGTGGAATTACAAAGCTTTATATAGAGCTGTCCTATATTAATTAAAAGGTGTCTTGCTTCCTTAGGTTAGTTATTTCCTTCTCTACTATAGCTTTAAAACCAAGCCTATAAGGGTGGGTTTAAAGCTAGTTCTAGTACTTTAGGGTAGCTAGTAGTTCTATATGGTATATTTTGCGTTTCTAGAACTCCATTCCTATAAGGAAAGCTTAATGTTAGCTTATCCTTGCTTCTAGGTGTATAATGGTTACAAGGTAGACGTCATGTCTCTATATGCTATCTTCTAAATGCTCTAGTGTCATTTTAGGCGTCTAGAGTTAAGGCTCTTTATGTTAGACCTCTAGCTCCTTTTAAGGTTCTACCTCTACTACTTCCTCTTGTTAAAAAGCTATATCTTTTGTTTCTACCTTATATAGAGTTAATGTTTCTTATAGAGGTTATAGGGCTATGTGCTCCTCTTTATATTCCTCTCCTTCCTTTTCTAAAAGGTTAGGAAGTTTAATGACCTAGACTGTCTTTTAGAGCTCTAATTCTACAACTATAGCTTTGTATAATAAATCATACACCTTTGTCTCATTAAAAGTAACATCCCTTGTTACTATAACCCTTTTAAGATTTAGAACCCATATTCTAAAGATGTTTGTAGAGTTATAGCTAATATAATAGCCTATTTAGGCATTCCTCTCTATCCTCTTTAGCCTTAGTTGCTTAAGGAGGAGTGTATAGGCTCTACATCTATAGGCATAGATATAAGAGAGTAAGGGCTTAGTAAGCTCTAGCTTTTAAAGCTACAAGGGTAGGGACTATAGTAGAAGTCTATATAGAGTCTCATTATTAATGATAGATAATAGAGACTAGTTTACAAGGTAACCTATAGTCTGAAATATTTTAGGCTAAATTCCTTATAGTAGGTTGCCTACTTCCTTTAAAGCTCATGAGCATGTAATTATCATATAGCCTAAGCATTTAATTCTACTATTTAGTTTAGTAGTATATAGGAGTGTAAGCTACACTTTATATCCTTCATCTATAATCCATGCATCCCATTCATCTCTAAGTGATCTCTTACTGTTAAGGAAGAAGATCTTCACCTTATAACCCTATTATCTCTATACATAGCTTATAAAGTCCTTAATTGTTTATAGGACTATGCCTTGCCTCTTGTCTTTAATGGTATAGACATAGTTCATATAGTAGAAATTACACTATAAGTATAGAGCCTATGTGCTACCATCATATGCCTCTAGCATCTAGATAAGGTCTAGGTGTACCTTCTTATAAGGGATCTATAGCTATGGTGTAGATCTTTAGGAGATCCTTTTTATAGCATAGGTAAGGTAGTAGACTTCATAGTTAGTGTTATACAAATCTATGTCTATGATAATAACCCCTTAGGTCTTCTCTTAGAGTTTCCTTATTACATTTTAATTAAGGTGGCCCATTTAATTATACTACTCCTTTATAGTACCTATTAGGTCTTTATAAGGTCTATATAAGGATAGAATAGCATCTTAGTACACTTAAGTCATTAATAAGGCTACGTTTTAAAGGACTTTTATATTGTCATTCTTAATATATTCAAGGACCTATTGTCTATAGATAACTAGAGTGTTATAGAACAGCTTACCTCTATACGTAAGTCCTTCTATAGCTGTGTTCTAATGAACCCCCTTTTAGATGAATCGTTTAAGAGAAGCTATAGAGGTGTAGAAGGAGGAGACAAGGGCTATATCTTGTAGTGTTATAGTTCATATAGACTTAGAGTCCTTTCTACTTTAGACTATAATGTCTATAGACCTAAACCCTTTAATTCTAACTCTTTAGTCTCTTATAAGAAGGTAGTTATTCTCTTTACATTCCTTTAGGTTATAGAACCTTATATAGTCATTATAGACATGGATTATAGCTCTAGAATTAAGTATTATGCTCTTTAAAAGCTTATAGGTTAAGAATGTAAGGCCTTATGAGACTTTAAATGTAGTAGTAAAGGAAACTAGTAGATCTTAGTTCATATGGACTTAGCCTCCATTTGTCTTTTCCTTATTAGCTTCTCTTTAAATATAGTATTAGAATCCTAGCTTTTTACTTATATAGGCATCTACTTTAGCCTTAATGTCTTAGTTTAGCCTCTATGACTTTATATGCTTTAATTTCATAACATATAAGCAGTCTTTCCACCTATGGATAGTTCTATAAGGGCAATCTATTTAGGGTTCTTTCCTCCTCTTACTACTACTCTAACCCTATTAGCCTTGTTATGTACTATTTATATAGCCTTATAGTGAAGTAGATGTCTCATTTTCTCCTTCCTATGTTATAAAAACTCTATGTTCCCCCTAAGACTTCTAATCATATTTTGCCTACCTCTAGTTGATTCTATATGTTCATAGAACCTCCTTAAATTTGTACGATTTTGTGCCTTTGTTAAGCTTATGTGTCTATAGGCCTCTGAATTTATAGGGTCCTATTGCTTTTAGGAAGCTATATATTACTTCATAAGGGTTAAGGATCTCTAGTGCTTATAGCATATAGCCTTAGGTATAGAGGGTCTCCTATTTTAGAAGCTAGTCTTTAAGGTCTGTTCCTTGCTACATCTTATGGATTTTCATCTACTCTATTCTCCATTCTTTAAGCCTAGCTCTAGAGGTTAGTACAAATTAATCTTTTAGCTTAACAAGCATTTTATATAGAGTATTATAGTTATAGGTATAGGGTAGAAAATCCTGCTTAATGGTTTCCTATATCTAAGCACATAGCCCCTAAATTGCTTCTTTCTGTTTTTCCTATATTTTTTAGTTATAACGTACATGTATAACGAGTTGGCCACCTAAGCGAGTTGGCCACTTTCTACTAACCACATATATAGTATATAAATCAATTTAACAACAACGCCTTAAATCAATTGAAACTACTTAGAATCCCCATCTTTAGACATCTCCCAAACTACTTGACAAGTTCGTGAATTATGGCCAGTTTAGCTGCAGTTGCCATAGCGCTAAGTTCGTAGCTAAGCCCTCTCTATATGACTCCCCCCCCTACATATATTCTCCCCTATAGCATTAACCACACCCATTTCTATTCGTATCGCATCTGCTTTAGGTGCTGAAAGTGATCCTCCAAGCTATAGGCGGCTTTTTTTAGCCCTCTGGCGTTTGCTTAGTAGCTCATTTGCTGTACAAAGCTCCTGGTTCTTAGCTTTAAGAAGGACTAGTCTATGTGCTAGCATTGAGATACCTTTAGCCTATGCGTCAACTATGTTATATAGGTGAGTTGGAGAGCTACTCTAATGCCTAGCAATCCTAGATTTCAAGGTAGTAGAGCTTTGTACAGCCTTAATTGCTATAGTTGGCGTTTTTAGACACCAGGAGGTGGCAGTTCCTAGCTGAGAGTTTAACGGCATAGGTGTTCTAGGCTTAAAATCCAGGCGAGAAATCACTGTTTTAGGGTTGTATGGAACAAGGCCAGTTGCTTAGAAGCTAGCTTGTACATTTTCTTCTCCCATTAAAGCAAAAAAGGCCTGCTAGAAGGCAGGAAAGAAGTCGTCTTTCGTAATGTAAGTTATATGCCTCTACATCATCTGCTTAATTGCCTTGCTATACGAAGCTTTTAATGGGCTAAAACAGCCTACGTTAAGAGGCTAGAGGATATGTAACGAATGGGGAGGCATACAAAGCAGTATGATATTATTCAGCTTATAGAAATCGTCAAATTCAGTAGCCTAGTGGCTGTTATGGCCATTGAGGATTAGAAGCCTATATCCACCAGTTGTACGAGGCTTAGTACATCCCTTAAAGTGATTCAACTAATCTAGGCCTATTGCATTTGTAGTCTAGCCATTTTCGCTCGGATGGATCCGCTAGGTTAGTGGGAATTGGCCATTGGTATACTAGGAGAGGAGGTGATATTTGCCCTTAACAATGATATACGGCAGCATTGCCTAGCTGTCTGCACATACACCCTAGATTATAGAAACCCATTCCTAATTGCCAGGCTGCTTTGTACGAGGTCTGCTCTGTCGATTAGAGGTTGTTACAACCTTAGCTTGTAAGAGCATTCCCATTAAAAACCCAGTCTCATCAAAGTTGTAGATATCTAAGTTGACAATACCGTATTTTGCAATTGTATTCTATACAAGCGCAAACCAAGCTTGTATAATCTTAGGATCTTTAGCTAGGGCCCTCTAGTAGTCAATTTGACGTCGAAAACGCATATTAAGGGCTGGTTGGCGTCATACGAAGTTCCCTGCCCATCATGAGCCAACACGCATCACGTTACGTACCTTAAGGAGGCGATTAGCCATATCTTGTATATCTTCAAGCTAGGGCGGAAATCCTTGCTCAATTAGATCAATAATACGATCAAGAAGCACACTCTCTTTAGTATTGGTTAACTTCCTCCCATTTGTAGTTATATTGCGTCTTGATGGTTTTCTAGCGCGTTAGTTGGCTAAAGTTGCCTAGGAAACCTTATAGATACCTGCTGCAGCTCGTTTAGTAAGTTTAGGGTCATTTTTAAGAGCTTCAATTGCTAGGATTATACGGCTTTCGTTTGAAGTAGATTCCATTTTTGTAGGTAGAGGGAAATAGTTGCAAAGTTAAAGGTGGTAGAAATGGTGGAAAGTGGCCAACTCGCTTAGGTGGCCAACTCGTTATACATGTACGTTATTAGAAGTTAGATTATAGATTTCAAAGCTCTTCCTTTTAGTCATTAGTAAGAGATCCATACATAATTAGTAGGCTTTGTAGTTAGTCTTTAACTAATAGCCTAGCTATCTAGCTTCTAGTTGCTCTCATTAACATTTAAGGAGCAGTCTAAGGGGCTACACCACTTCTAGCTTAAGTTACACTCTATACGAACTCTAGAATTAGCCTAACTAGTTGTATGAGGATAGGGGGATCGTCATTTAATGGATCGATATACCCCTATACTCCTGTCTTCATTAAAGTGGTCTTTATCGTCTCTAGCCACTCGTCCTAGTCTTTTAGGCTTGTGAGGACTACCCCTACCTTCTGTAGGGCTGCCATTATGATGGTTATTAGCTCCTAGGAGGGTTCAGGGTCCGTACGATGTGTATATGACCTTCAAAAAGCGTCTTAGAGTTGCTCTAGGCTCATAACTATTGAGTAATATGTGTGTATATTCCTGTCTTCTCTAATTGATGCCTGAAATTACGGTAAGGGGAACCTGAGGTCACGTGACCATTTACAACACATAGCCCCTCTTGAACACCCTGAACCCCTCTTACTAGAAAATTACATTCGCATCGTCACCCTCACGCCTGATTTGCAGAAAGTCTCCTTTTATAGCACAACAGAGTTCCCCCACCACAGCTCCACCATTGAACTCTTACTATCCCTGATACTTATAAAGGGGTCTTATCTAAGCTCTCTAGGCCTTAACGCCATGGCAGTAAGGATCTGATCGTCATTAGCCTTGTGGTTACCTATGGCACGTAAATTCATCCATGGTCACCACGCAAATCAATACGTCGAATACAAAGAGCCCTGTATTCATGAAGGAAGGATCGCGAATCTTCGTCACACTAGGCATCAGCTGGTGCATTTGTAAAAGAAAGAGTTTTGTCATGTAAGACACTGTCGGCGTCGCAAAAGGGAAGGTTGTCGCGAGTTGGGTGTTACGTTGTATATAGACTAGTCTAGACCATTGAGGTCGTTAAGCTTATTCTTAGAACGACCCTCCAGAGCTGAGCACGGCGAAGAATCACCCGTACCCTTCTAGACCACCAGCTCTCTTCTCCCACTTCTGCACATCCCCACCCACCGCAAGCTACAGTAAGAACCCCATCGCCATGCATTACGGATCAGATCCTGACACTCATTATTGTTTAAAGAATTACAATCAATCAAAATATAGGTGAATTAATGTTTGAGGTAGAAACACACGCTGTAACTAGTTTATCCCCATGTATGACATATCCTGGTCTCACTTTGCTCGCAGCTGATCACCCTCACCTATCATCTGCCAGACTTCCTAAAAGGCCATCTCTCGTCGCACCACGCAAGCCTTTTTCTTCTCTGTTTCAGTTGGTGGCTAGGTGTCACGACTGTAGTTTCTGTATCCGGACTGCTGTAACCTATCAGAAGAGCAAACGGGGCAAATGGATAGTCAAATGATGTGACGTAGGGTTGGGCCAGCAGATCGAAGATGGATCTTCGCCTACCTGTCCCATAGCCTTGCGTCTTAGGTGCAACGTTCTAACAATCGGCATGACATATAGTACATGTTGGCGGACATAGCAAGTCACAAGTGACAGTGGGCCAGGCTTGTTTTGCAGCTGCCAACACTCCCAATATTGTATTGTCATAGGATGGATCTAGGGGGCTGGTCCATTCTAAGAGATGATCATCTCCATCATGCGCATGTGTATGTAGTTGTATATGTTCGATATAGCGGATGAGGAAGGAGCAAAAGAAAGGCGCCATGGAAGGATCTATAAGTAGACCGTTCCCTTTGATAGATCGTCTACTTCTTTTTTTAATTACAATAACACTCTTTTCTCTCCATACAGCTCAATTGATTGTCCAAAGCTCTTACCATAGTATTCATAATTACGCAATCACCATGATGAATCTTAAAGCCCTTACTCTGATCTCTCTTGTATCCTTAGCCCATGCTGCTACCCAACCTGGTCTCACCCCCGACCAGAGCTTCTGCCCCATTTGTATTGGTGCGTAGTAGCTACAATCAACCACTCCATACCTCTCCTAAACATCCCTTGTTATGAAATATACTAACATCACGACTTAGGGAACAAGTACACTGATCCGTCAACTGGACAATCAGGCTGCTGTCCCTCTGGCACACAATATCAGCCCGCATCCTGTGTCAATATACCTCCAAGGCTTACATGCCCTGCCAACAACGGAAAGCTCTACACAATGAATGGCAAAACTTATAAGATGTACTGTGATGTGACAACAAGTGCTGGCGCAGACCGTATGTTTTTCACCTCCCTCTATATAAATTTCTAACATCTTGTCAGTTGGATTAGTTCCTGCGGCCGATGCCCAGGCATGTATCGACCAAGGCGCTGCCATATCCAATTGTAACAGTGCGGTTTATTACCAAGGGCAATGTTGGTTGGAAGTATGTTCACGCATTCCTTTAAATTGGGGTAAAGGGATTTTACTAATACCTTCGTGATGCAGTCGCAAGTCATAGCGCCAAGTGCGCTAGTTTCTCTCCTAGGCTCAGTTACCTTTCTTAAACAGTGACGAAGTTTAGGGAATCCATGAGACAGTTTTACAGTACTTGCTTTATTGATAAGTGTCATGAAATGCTAAGTAGTATATTCAATTACCCAATCACCACTGAAAATTACCATACGTGCTACATTGAGATGTCTCATGAGGGTTCCATTCATTACATGTATTGCCAGGTTTTCGCTACGCAATTCCTCTAGTTTTTCTTCCTTAGCATGCTCATTTATACTACTATGCGCTCGTTGAGCACCGCTTAGTGCTAGGCATATTCATCAAGCCTTCATACTATAGATAGTTACTTAAGAATATGCCATGCCCGTTGGTGATATACTCGTGCCATTCGTGGTTCGCATCGTTCCTGTGCTCATGTCATCCTGCATTTTTTTTTGCATGTGACAATAAGCGATTCTGTTGCATATTGAAAAATAGCATACAAATTTTGAGATGCTTAAAGTCAAAGTACCTATCATTTTTCTCAGCACAGCAGGCTTCTGGCTACGCAGGGAGGGACGTTATCCAGCTATCCATTCCAACTTTTCCTTTTTTGCCATCCATTTCTTTACTTATCTCTTCCTCATGCCTCTCTAGCATGCTACTTTTTACTGCCCCCCCTGCCATTGCTGATTTCGCAGCTGGTGAATTAATACTCTCCTGTACTTGGCTATGTTCTCAGGGTTACATTGATGCTTTTTTCTTGTCCCTGAAATAGTACTGCATGATAAACCATCTTTTCTTGCTGCACAAGTATTTTAGTCCTTTCTGTTGCTCCAACCAATCTCGTTTTGAGGTATTCATCAACCACTACTGCAATGCTACGGTCCTTTTTTCACAAGTCGTAGAGTATATCCTTCTCCTTCGTGACCTTTTCAACACGTCGATAAATGTCCATGTAAGTTAGGCTAACAGTGCAAGAGATGGTGTTTCTTGTATGTCCTTGCTTGCTTAGTCACTCTGGGATATAAATCCTCTTTCAGCATCATTAATGAGCGATTGAAGCAGCTTTCTAGACTTCATAAGGGTAGTGACATCCATTCTGCTCCTAAAATTCGTACAGAGTCTCGAATAAGACTTCTCTCCTAAAGTCTAGCCTTACGTAACTCTGAGGCTTTAGAAGTTCAATGGATTCAATTGCCGCACAAGGTAAAGCACCTAGATAGACGCCCGCAATGCGCAGTTAAGGTGATTGTTGCTTATCGTCGCTAAATGTCTATTTAGGTCCTATCGTCTCTTGGGATGAATGGGAAAAGAAAACAAATGATGACCTTGGGCCCTTACACTCATTGACCCAATGCTTAAGAACACTTGAACGAAACATAACCACGTCTCCTGGTTTGAAGTCAAGCTTCACGTTAAGCTGTGGAAGGCAAAGCTCACCGCTAACAAAGTTCCCAAAGCAAGTCATTGCAACCTAGCCGTCCTGGACATCCCCTTGATCCTTGTGATTGAACACTTGCAAATTACGGAGTACAGCAAGACCTAACTAGCATTGAACCCTGCTCACTTCTAAACCACAGATCCTAGTGATTGAAGCCATGTATTTGAAGTGTGCGTGGTACTCCTAGTAGCGTTCCTCATTAAGAGCTTTAAACCAAGCAGACATGGATTGTATAATTGGCGCAATGCTCCTAAAAAAGTCCAGGACTTTCTCATGTCGTCCTGCAGCTCGTGGGTATCCAAAGCAATCTGTAGAAAGAATCTGGTTATGTGATGCAGTGTTGCTAATAGTGCAGCTTAGCAGTATATTACTAGGAAATTCCCATATTATATTGCCATAATACAGCTAAAGGCCATATTATATTGTTATAATATAGTGCTAATAAAGCTTGGCAATATAGTATAATATAAACAATATAAACAATATAAATAATATAAACAATATAAACATCACATGATAATAATAGTGTAGAATATCACATGTTTAAGTTACCCCTATTGCTTTAATAGTACTACTTATTATAGTACTATTAATGCCTATTATGATGTTAAGCTATAACCTTACTATTTTACCCTTCCTTTCTTCTTTCTTCTTTCTTCTACATTATTACTATATATAAGATTAGTAAGTATAATAATAGTACTATCTATAATACTATTAATTTACTATTTTATGTTATATACTAACTTAAAAATAGGTAAATATAGTACTACCATTAAAGTTTCCTATTATAATAACATAACTATATATACTTAAAGGCCCTTCTAATATTTCTCTAGCTAACTTTTAACAATTTAAAGGCTCTAGAAAGAGTTAAGCTTTAGCTAAAATAGCTCATTCTTATGCTATTATTACCCTTACTACTTACTCCTACTATATAAAAGGCATAGTAAAGCATAAGTTTACTTACTATACTATAAACACTACTACCTACCCTAATGGCTACTATACTAACTATGCCTACTTTATAGGTATAGGGTCATGCTCTTTCCTTAGTGCTACTAGTTCTAGTGTTACTACTAGTCATCCTCCTTCTACTACACCCCATCTTATCATCTCTACGTCCTGTTCTATTAGTACTACTACACCTTACCTTGTTATCTCTATGCCTTGCCTTGTTGTCTCTACACCCTACCTTGTTGTTTCTATACCTTACCTCATTATCTTTATACCCTACCTTGTTATCTCTACACCCTACCCTATTAGTGCTACCTTACTAGTATAAGGCCTAGTAAGTTTAGAAGTAAAAGATAGGGGAAATAAGGGAGATGAGGGGGATAAGGGGGATGAGGGGGATTAGGGGGAGAAGGAGGTAGAGATAGTTAGAGCTAGTAGTAAGAGATAGGTAGTTTTAGGTCTTACTTACCATAAGGCTAAGGATGAGTAGCTTTAGGCTAGGCGTTACTACCTCTTTACTTAGGAGATTACCCTAATCCTTTAGATTAGGTATAATATTCTTAGTACTAACGCTAGCTTATTAAATGCCTTAACTAAGGTCCTTTAGAGTTATAAGAGAGAGTCCTATGTTAGGGATCCTAACCTCCTTAAACCCATCCTTCTTAATAAAGATAATGATTTATTTATCATTCCTTAGAGGTTAGCTCCTTATGCTCATTAGAGTATAGAGGAGGTAGAGAAGGATTAAAGGTTGTTACATAGAAGAAGTTTATAGTTTATAGTACTATAGTACTATTAAATGTCATAAACCTAGAGTAATGCTAGTGTAGTTAGTATAGTTCATGTAGTTTATATAGTTTATATAGTTTATATAGTTTATATAGTTTATGTAGTTTATATAGTTTATATAGTTTATGTAGTTAGCATTACTTAACCTAGCAAATTAACTATAATGCCTATCTATGCTATAATACTATAGATAGTAAGGTATTATGCTATAGTATACTATTATAAGGTAATAGGAAAGCTAGATAACTATAGGGTAAGAGGGGTTAAGGCTATATAAACAGCAACCCTAAACCCTAAGGGTGTAGTAGTAGTTAGATAACCTAGGAGCTAGCAATAGATCCTAGTCACCTAACTGTTAGCTAATGCATTACATGACGTTAGCTAACGTGTCACATGATGTTAGCTAATGCATTACGTAATGGACTTAGGGGAGTCTAGTAGGAGTCCTTAGACTCTAGGAGTCCTAGGACTTAGGAAAGAGTCTATGGACTCCATTAGCATAATGCTACTATATAAGTAGATAGTTAGTTCTTAGATAGGAGCTTTATGCTCAACTTAATACAGTATTTTATATATACTAGTAACGTGCTATAACTTAAGAATAAAGCCTTTGTAAATGATCCCCTACCTTACTAACTAACCTAATGTAAGTTAAAGCCTTTATAAGTCTAATACTAGGACATGGCATTACATATACTATATATAATAATTTAGAAACTAATAGCATTAATATAGAATGAAATAGTAATAGTACTACTTATTATCATTAATCTAAGAATTAGTTAAAAGATTTAGCCATGACTTTAAACACTTTAAATACTTAATAGTATTAACCCCTAATTAGTTCCTTTAATCTATAATTATGATCTTTACCCCTAAGAATAAACGTTTAGGCTTAGCACTCATTATAGGTATTAATAAGATATTAAGAGCCATCTTTTAGAGGTTTAGATATGCTATCTACTAACCCTAAGCATTACATTTAGGGGTAACTAGAGCTTAGTAGTATTTTAAATACTCATCTTAAATAGCTAGTTAATGGCATTTTTGTGTAGCCTACTCCTTAAATGTACTCTTCTTATTTTAAGGTTGAATTATAGCTATAATTAATAGTTTAATTATTAGCTTATAATGCTCATTCTATA
Source organism: Pseudogymnoascus sp. WSF 3629 (assembly GCA_001662585.1). Lineage (NCBI taxonomy): Eukaryota > Fungi > Ascomycota > Leotiomycetes > Thelebolales > Thelebolaceae > Pseudogymnoascus > Pseudogymnoascus sp. WSF 3629. Next base: position 13,027 of record KV454851.1, read on the forward strand.
GTAATTAAATAGCTATCTTTACTAGTGTTACCTAGTTAATAGGCTAATTCTCTTTATAATACTTCCATTTTTGACTTAGAATGAGTATTCTAGTAGTAATATATATAGAAGACCTATAAAGTATTAGTACTATAGACTATTAATAGTACTATTAATAGTACTATTATATACTACTTAGTTAGTGCATAAT
>KV454852.1:0-12653 GCA_001662585.1 Pseudogymnoascus sp. WSF 3629
TTCCGGTCCTTCCTCCAACACACATGCCATCGATGCCAAGGTCACGTGTGGGTCGACGGCGTTAAGCGGGCCGAGGGCGGCCAAGTCACGGCTTATCTCCTGGTACTGTAGTTACAGTAACGTCCATCCATACGTAGCGAGAAACCAACTGTGCCGAGAAAAATCATAGGTACTTTGACTTCAAGCATCTCAAAATCTGTAAGTTTATAAATATCTCCTATATTTTCGCATAAATCGCATTCTACAACTATTTCTGAACACCTTAGACCACTCCTTCAAGAAAATTATGTTTGTATTGTTGTCGTCACGCCTAACTTGCAGAGGGTCTGCTTTTATAGCGAAACAGCCTTCCTCCACCACAGCTCCACCGTTCAGCTCTTGCTATTCCCAAAGAATATAAAGAGATTATACCCGAGCTCTAAGGCCTCACTACCGTGCGCGAGATCGTCATCAGCCTTGTGGCGGCTGTGAGGGGCAAATTCATGAATGGTTGCTATGGAAATCAATACCTCGAGTGAAAGCGCTAACGATTTTTGGCTACTGTAAAATCCCCCCCACGTCTTACAATGCAAACTTGCTTATTGTCACATGATATAGATGAAATCTTGCCTAAGGCTACAAGTCGCATTATTAGTTTAGCGGGTTGTCCCTTCTGGCGCAGGGACCAAACTAAAATCCCTCAACTTTTTCTGGGGTTTTAGGACCGTTGTCGTTCCGCTAGGATCGACGATCTGATGCGACATGAGAATTAGATAAGGTAAAGCTTTGTTCCGATTTAATACCATGTAAATGGATGCCTTAGGCCTCGCACAGGTCAACGTGAGCGTCATACAGCAATACAACGCCTCGAAGGCTCTTGGATGAACTCTGCATTATTTAAATTGAGCAATTATTATGATTAAGCTGCCACAAAATGGCATACTGGATAACAATTACTCTTTCTCTTGTCCCTCTCGAGTAACCTAGCCGGCTGTGGGAGGTAGGCAGTGGCTGGATGTAGCCGAACACAGCCACCGAGATTCACGCGTGTGGCTGATGCAGGCATGCGGATGAGTAAGGCATCGCTGTTCCTCTCTTTGACGTCTCGTCTTATTGACATTGCCTATACAATACCTACACCGTTTCTGCCTCATGGAGACCTCGGTATTGCTGCTGACGATACTCAGTGGCATTTTGATCGCCTGCTTCGTTGTGTATCATGGGCGGAACGAACCACGGCCTCGTGGTGTGCCAACGGTACCTACAACAACACCCGTAACAGCAGCATCTACAACAGAGACACCTGTGACAGCAGTACCAAATAAGCCCTTTGTGGTCCGTGTTAGCGGCATTCCACTAGGTGATGGTGATGCATCCTGGGTCAGGTCCTGGGTGAAGGACACAATAGCGAAATTTTCAAACAACGAGAGTGATTGTATCAGCGACATCACTGTTGTACCCTCATGTACGGACACTGATAATCTTGTCGCACTCGTCGACTTTAAGGTGCTACCTGACTTCCTCTCCTCCCTAAAGAAAGGACACCGAGTGGTTCGCAATGTGCTAGGACAAGATGGTTATTGCCTCGACTTCGACGCCAAGTTTGATGGCTTCACTCAAATGTATTCCACAACAACAAAGCCGACTGCCGAGTAAGATGTCCACCGTTTTAAACTACTATGTGCTAACCCCTACTAGTATTGTCTTTATCTCAGGAATTGGTAGCCATGCCTACGGCTCGTGGGCTTCAAAATTAGATCCTTGGCTGATGTGGCCGCGCCACTTCCTTCCGAAACACCTGCCTACCGCGAGAGTTATGGCATATGGACACAGGGCTGATATTAGAGGGACTGGCTTTGGAGACCTGCTAGATTATAGTCGTAATTTCAGTGATGCTCTAAAGCAAGCGCGAAAGGGGGTTAGTTGTCTTCGTTACAAGTTTCAGCTGATTCAAGTTCTCATCTTCCCTTAGCTGATTAATATAGGACCCAAACCGACCGATGGTTTTTGTCGCTCACAGCTTTGGCGGCAATATATTAAAAAATGCAAGTTTATCCCATCTATGAGACAAGCTCATAAGACAAACTCATAGGAGAAACTCAGCTGACAGTTTGACAGTTTCTAGTCAAGGATCAAAACGGCCCAGCTCTGAAAGCTACTTGCGGAATCTTGTTCTTTGCGGTACCACATCGTGGCATGGATGTAGAAGACATGATCGCCGCCATAAAGTACAGAAACACGTCTGAGAAGAGACTTGGCCAGATTAGTAAAGATGGGTCTTATTGGCGCCAGGAGCTTGACAACTTTGTCGATATTATCAAAAACTATAAAGTGGCGAGTTTCTATGAAACAGCACTGACTCAGAGATTGGTAATGGTAAGTATTCCTCTCAGTGCTACAGAATTGCATCTGACCATCATAGAAACCTGATGGATCCTTTGCACGCGATGGGGAGCTTACAACTGCACTTGATACACGTAGTGCTATTCTGGATTTGCCAATTGACATGGAAACTAAGCATCCTGTGGATGCTGATCATTCAGCCATTGTCAAATTCGAAACTGAGAACTGCCAAGAGTTTACCCAGGCATTGCATTGTCTGAAGGAGTATTTAGCAGCCTCAAGGAACACCGTACGTGTTGATTCGTGTTGATTTAATGATAACAAGAGCTGATATCGATAATATAGCCAGACAAGCTTGATGAGTTGACAATAGAATGCCTCAACAACCTACAAGTCACAGACCCAGAGTTCGACATGGCGAGAATTGAACATTCGAAGGACCCCTTACTCAAAGAGTGCTACGAGTGGATCCTCCAAGACAGGCTACTTCAGAAATGGCAAGATGGCGATACTTACCCGCTTCTATGTATCAATGGAGATCCTGGAAAAGGAAAGACTATGTTGATGATTGCTCTGGTCCGAGAGCTGTCGATGAACTTACCTGGTAGTTCGCCCACTGTGACATTCTTCTTCTGTCAAAGCACTGACATTCGACTGAACAACGCGATCGCTATTCTACGCGGTCTCATATGGAAGCTTGCGATGAACCAGCCCCGCCTGGCTAGAATCTTCCATGAGAAGTACAACTCCGACAAGAGTCTGCTCGACGGGCCAAACGCTGTATTCGCACTATTTTCAACACTAAAGCTAATGCTGAATGAGTGCCCAGGAACGACCATCCTTATTGACGCATTGGACGAATGCGATTCTGGACAAGGGCGGAATCAGCTTCTCGATCTCATCACGAAGGATGCTAGTTCATCTTCCAAGTCTAAATGGCTCCTCTCTAGTCGGAACAATCAAGACATAAAGCAACTGCTGAAGGCGGAAAGCCAGATGCTAAGCTTGGAGTTGAACGATGAACATATCTCTCAAGCTGTTAATGCTTTCATCCAACAAAAGACGAGTGAGCTTGCAACTAAGAAGGGGTACAACCAAAAACCTCGCAAATAGTGTTAAGAAAGAGCTGATGGCAAAATCGGATTCGACATTTCTATGGGTAGCCTTAGCTTGCAAGAGCCTCCTAAATGTCACATCCCGGAAGACCCTCTCTACCCTCCAAAAGTTGCCGCCTGGGTTGAAACCTCTTTATCAACGGATGATAGAAGAGATATTGCAGGTCAATGATGAAGAAGATAGAGAATTGTGCTTGCAGATCCTTCGCTCTATGTGCCTAGCTTTTCGGCCATTGTCAGTGAAAGAACTGATTACAACTGCAGAACTTCCTCGAGAGTTTATAAACGATGACAGCTTATCCGAACTGATCGACTTTTGCAGCTCGTTTGTTACCGTTCGACAAGGAAACATTTACTTCATCCATCAATCCGCGAAAGATTATTTAATTGCCGGTGGGGCACAGAAACTATTTTCAAGTGGGATTCACGAAGAGCATGGCCTATTTATAGGCCGTTCATTACTCGCCATGTCCGAGACTCTCTATCCAGACATGTGCAAGTTGAAGCATCCTGGCTCACAGGCACGCACTGCTATAATTGATGACCACCTCAAAGCCATCAGTTATATGTGCTGCTTCTGGGTTGACCATCTTGCCAAATGCTTTGACGGCAATCCGATCGATAGTCTGTTCTACAAAGAATGTCTTGTAGATGGAGGGCCAGTCCATCACTTTCTCCTCAAATACATTCTCCATTGGTTCGAGGCTATGAGTCTTTTTGGAGAATACAATAGAGGAATTCTAGCGATATTGTCTTTAGAGTCTCTGATTTCGGTAATCCCTCTATACAATATACTTAGAAATCCAGACTAACCTATACTAAGGCCGACGAAAGCCCTGAACTACACAAGTTCGTCCATGATGCAAAGCGATTCGCTCTATACAACCGATCGGTGGTTGAGCAGGCACCCCTCCAGCTATACTGCTCGGCGCTAGTTTTCGCCCCAGAGAAAAGCATTGTTCGGAGACAGTTCGAGAGATGTATTCCACCTTGGATCCAAATGAAGACGAAAGTGCAGGAAAATTGGAACGCTTCGCTGCAGACGCTCGAGGGCCATTCGCACTCGGTCAGCTCAGTGGCCTTCTCGCCAGACGGCAAGCAGGTGGCGTCTGGGTCGGATGATAAGACGGTCCGGCTCTGGGACGCCGCGACAGGCGCAGCGCTGCAGACGCTCGAGGGCCATTCGCACTGGGTCAGGTCAGTGGCCTTCTCGCCAGACGGCAAGCAGGTGGCGTCTGGGTCGGGTGATAAGACGGTCCGGCTCTGGGACGCCGCGACAGGCGCGGCGCTGCAGACGCTCGAGGGCCATTCGGACTGGGTCAGCTCAGTGGCCTTCTCGCCAGACGGCAAGCAGGTGGCGTCTGGGTCGGATGATAAGACACTCCGGCTCTGGGACGCCGCGACAGGCGCAGCGCTGCAGACGCTCGAGGGCCATTCGCACTGGGTCAGCTCAGTGGCCTTCTCGCCAGACGGCAAGCAGGTGGCGTCTGGGTCGGATGATAAGACAGTCCGGCTCTGGGACGCCGCGACAGGCGCGGCGCTGCAGACGCTCGAGGGTCATTCGGGCTCGGCCAGCTCAGTGGCCTTCTCACAAAATAGTAAGTTGGGGCAGGGTTTATCTGTGTTAGATGATTGGGTCATAGAGGGGAAGGAGAAAATACTCTGGCTTCCCCCTGAATATCGACCGATATCTATGGCTGTTTGGAACAGAATTATCGTATTAGGACTGTCATCGGGGAAAATATTTTTTCTTGGATTTAAGGAGGGGTTGAAGCTTATATAGAAGTAGTATAGGTTATGAACACCTGGTATATATAATATACTATTCCTTTATTCTTTATTTCATAGAGGGTCGCGGGAAACATATGTATTTATATTAAACCATAATTGCCGCTTGATTTCTACTATCTTCTAAGATGATTTTGGAATGTTCCCTGTATGACGTAGTAACGGGACACTAGCTAACTCGTTGATAACTAGCAAGAAGTGATTCATTAGTACTTCCCTTCCACTGCGCCAAGAATATGACGAAGACTAACTCTAATGCCAGTAAGTAGCCCTAGCGCTGTCACTCATAACTTACTTACGGTGATGATGAAGATGATGGGAGGAACGATTGAGTTGCTGCCAGCAGAGCGAAGCAGGCACGTGATTTCTCATGGAAAGTCCAGAAGAACGCCCAGGCATGGCGCAGTTCAGCCTTGCATCAGCCACAGTCCTAGTCAGCCGCAGCCTTGCAGGACGTGGGGGATTTCACACTAACCAAAAAGTTTCACACAAGGTATTGATTTGCATAGCGACCATGCAGAATTTGCACGCCACACCAGCCATGAGGCAGATGACGATCTCCCGCATAGTAGTAAGGCCTCAGAGCCCAGATAAGACCCCTTTATATGTATAAGGGATAGTAAGAGTTCAATGGTGGAGTTGTAGTAGAGGAAGTCTGTTGCGCTATAAAAGGAGACTCTCTGCAAATCAGGCATGAGGGCAACGACGCGAACGTAATTTTTTAGTAACATGCATCCCTGCATCGAGGGACGCACTCCGTGACGGGACAAATATTGGTACTTTGAATACAATTGATTATAAATTTCTGAATCCATTGAAAATTCTAGTATTTTTGTGTTGGCCATGTTGTATAACTACTCCCGAACAGTCCAAACCGCGGCTACTATGAAATTTACAATCACGTCGTCGCCGTCGCGCCTGATTGCGGAGGGCGTCAATTCGAAGCATAATAGAGCCCCTCGACCTACAGCACCACCACGAGCTCTTTACACCTTTCAAACTCATATAACACTTTGATCTGGGTTCCCGATCCTCACCACGATGCTGAAAAATCATTTTCAGCCATGTGGTGACCAGGGAGTGCTGTGTCATGCGACGTCGTCGTATGGGTTGGCTCCAAATTAAGCGATCAAGGATCCCTTCGATCCCTGGTCACGTGGCAATAAAGGTGTGGCTGTGTGTGGCGGCCTGCTAAGCCTTACCGAAAAATTCCGTTTTCCCGATATACTCCGAGTTGGACCGTACCCTCTCGAGCGGGAGCAAAAAGTGGTCAATATCTGCCAAAATCGGTCGTTTTCTCCTTTAGTTGAGAGATACCCCTCAGTCACGACAAGCTTTTACTGTAATTTGGTCCGTGCACGTGGGATTTCGGAGCGTTTTAGGTGGGTTTCCCACACTCAGCACCGGCTCTCACTTTCGGGTACACAGAACGAGCAGACGCAATAGGGTAATAGAATGTAGAACAGTACAGTAAACTTCGAAACCGGCTCCGCCCAAACACTCTCTCTTTAAAAGTCAGCCCCACTGTGAGTATTAATTTCTTGCACCTATTTACCGTTTTCAGGAAAGAGCGGTGCAAGGGTAATGCTCCGATGTATTTCGACGCAAGACTGAGTGGAGAGCAGGGAACTGTCTCGGGAGCTCCCGTGCTTTTAGGAAACAACGCAATGGTTAGTCGCTGAATTCTCTAATTGTTTTTTATGCGCACATCTCCATTAACTTTTCACTGTCTTTGTCGTGGGAGTGCTCGATAAATGATGGAGGCTGAATACAGTCACATGACCGTTTTGCAAGGGTGCTGTTGGTTCGCTCATTAACTGCAGAGTAGACAGTTCACCTTTCCACAAAGACAGCCTTGTTAACGAAGCAACTTTTATCTCTAGGATCGTTATTCAACTGCACTATTCTTTTATTCACACTCCGATTGCTAGAGCTACGAATCCGACTTCCACATTCATGATGTCGGATCCCATGAACAAGTGGTTTCACGCAGGGTCCTTCGACGGACCAGAAGAAAGATGGTACATATATAGGGACTCTTTTAGACTGAATCCGAATTCTCCAGACTGTGTAGAATTCATAGGCCGATGTAAGATTCCTACGACGTTGACTTCATTAGAATACAGCTTAAGGTCTTTGAAGCTTTTCCGCTCTTACCAGCACTGGTGAAGACGTATGTGGCGATTGATAGACTGAACAGCACAGAGGGAAGTAACTGTTCGACGTCCGTAGAGGCTATTGATTACATCATCCATTTCAACCGTCTGTCGGAGTTTGGGGATCACGATTACGACACCATCGATAGCTGGCGAGATTATATGGGGTACATCCAAAAACAGGCAGATTTCGCACCTGATTTTGCTCAATGGGATAAACATACAAGGGAAATTGAAAGACTGGCAAATGACGCTCTCGTCGAGAGTAAGAGGGTGCTCGAGGAGCACAATCAACCGGAAAAGAGATTACCCAAGGAGGTCGTGCAAGGTATCTATGCGAGAACCGGGCTGCTACAGAGATGGACCAAATTGCATCTCGAGGTGGTTCGAGCTCAAGAAGACTACAAGAGATGGAAGATACAGCAGGATGCCCCTCTACAGTCCTCACAAAGTATGTCACACCTGGAGATGAACCGCTAGTACATTGTCGAATGCTAACAATTCATCAGTGAGAAAAAGGAGAGGATATTACACAGATAGCACTGCCACAATAGTCCTTTCAACGACTCTGCTCAAGGCACCCGAACACTATAGACGATCATCCAAACTTCAAGTGATGGGACGTTACTTGAAGGTGAGTACTCCAGCAGAGATGCTTGTGCCTCTACCAACCTGACCAATCACTAGGAGGACCTCACAATTTGGAGCATCAATCTTGCGATCTATTTATCTTGCAGTATAATCCAGGCCATCTCCTTCTCTTACCAAACTCCATTCAACCTCTCTACCTCCGACTATCTCAACACTATTCAGACAACACTGACGCAGCTGCTTTCGGTTCTAATGACTTACATCCTCACCATTCGAAACGCTAGTGACTATCATCTTGGAATGCGTTACCGGCTTTGGTTTGTACTCGCCTGTATTCTCCCAGTTGTGGCTTTCAGTATCTTCAAGTGGTATGCTGGAATGAGTGCATTGGTAACATTCCTTGGCACTGCTGTAACGGGGTTTTTGCAAGTACTTCTGGCTGTTAATATGAAGAGATCAAAGGTCTTGCCATAATGCAACCTACGGCTACGCATTGAGCAAAGTCGCTTGCAAAACCAGCTTCCCCTTCGAGTACTGCCCTAGACGGACAGTAATCTGCAAAATTGGCGTTAGGTTCACATTACAATGCACTAAACTATTATGGCTAGCTTATCATTGTTAACAAGCGTCGTATCCCAATTCACAGCTCCTGTGATGTTGGGGCATCCTAATAAAGCATTTCACGCCACACACGTGACAAGGCTTGAGAATAGTGGCTGAGTATTAGTAAGCACACTTCAGGATTTTAAATTCTGAAAAATATGTAGCGTTATGCCACTCTCCTCGGACGGCGTAACTCCCGGACTGCATTATTTTCTTCTCTGAGTGTCTTCAAAACTTGGAGCCATATTCTTTCTTCATGGAACCTTTCCCCAAGTGCTCCAAAATTTGAAGAGATTCTAATTATCGCGATTGAGCAGGGGGGAACAGCTGAAGCGGCGATCAGTGGCGTGATTGAAACGATCGACAGCATAATCAACTATAGTCTATTTCTTGCTGCTGACTGGCCTCCTTAGGGAGAAATGGTTAAAGAATAGTGATATATTAATAATAACTTCGTAGACTTGCCGAGAAAAATTTGAGACTCCTAAAGCATAGATTTTGTCCCGTGACAGGGTGCGTCCCTGGACCCAGGGATAGACGTTGGGAGGGGCTTAGAGTGTTTAGGAGTAGGTCTCTAGCCTCTTCAGTAGTGCTCTACGGCGGTCCACTTATCCCATTTTGCCTTCCTCGCCCCTTCCTCGCCCCTCCCTGGTGGCCCCCACTCTCCACCCCATGCCCCACTTCACGTCCCGTTCTTGGCGAATGGTGAACAAAGCCCAGAAATGACGTGATGCCGCTACAAACTCAGTGCCGATACACCACCTCGGACCAATCTTATTCCTTTCCACAGTTGAATTTCGCCGTGGGGGGGCTATCGAGGGCGGATCCTGGGCGGATCCAGCACCCTACACTACCTTAGTCAGCAGACGCAGGCAGGGCTGTAGTTGGCTTCGCTGGCGTCGCCGAACGGGGATGCGACTGTGCTATCCCAGCCATGGCGCTATGGCGCTATGTGCTCGTGAGGAGGCGGGTCAGAGCAGATATATAATTATCGCCGTGTCCCGCGCCTGCCACACGGCCTCTCCTTGATCTCCTATCACCCAAGTATGGCCGAATATCGAGGGCCCACCACCAAGGACGCCTCCTCGCTGGAGGACCAGCCGGACCATGACTTTCGCAGCACGAGCGAGCGGCTGGATCCGGACAGCGGCGTGAGGCGCGGCCTCAAGACCAGGCATCTCAGCATGCTCGCATTGGCGGGTATTATTGGGCCCGGCTTGCTTGTTGGTGCGGGAGGCGCGCTGCACCAGGGAGGCCCTGCGCCGCTGCTGATCGGCTTTGGGGTCATCGGCATCATCGCGTTCAGCATCATGCAGTCCCTGGGCGAGATGACGACGCTGTATCCCAGCGGTGGTGCGTTCACCAAGCTCGCGGACCGTTTTGTCGATCGGGCCTTCGGTGCCGCGGTCGGCTGGAATTATTTCATCATTTGGGCTGCGGTGTTGGCGAACGAGTACAATGCCATCTGCTCTATCTTCAACTTCTGGAGTGACAAGGTCCCGTTGTGGGGCTACTTCCTGCTGTTCTGGTTCTTCTTCCTCGGGTTCCAGCTGCTCGGCGTGGAGGCCTTTGGAGAGGCGGAGTTCTGGCTCGCGCTGATTAAGCTGGCGGGCCTGGTCGCGTACTTCATCTTCTCGATCATCTATGCGGCGGGGGGGCTGAAGGGGCAGACGGAGCCCCTCGGCTTCAGGTACTGGCACGACCCGGGCGCGTTCACGGACGGCTTCCGCGGCGTCGCCTCCGTCTTCGTCTTCTGCGCAACGTTCTACGCGGGCTGCGAGTCCATCGCCGTGGCCGCGACCGAGACCAAGAACCCGTCCGTCGCCGTGCCGCTCGCGATCCGCCAGGTGTTCTGGCGCATTCTCTTCATCTACATGGGCAGCGCCTTCTTCTTCGGGCTCACGTGTCCCGCCAACTCGCCGCAGTTCTCCGAGGCCGCGCGCGCCCTCAAGTCGCCCATGAGTATCGCCATCCAGAACGCCGGCTGGTACGGGGGCGTCCATCTCATCAACGCCTTCATCTTCGTCACGTGCCTGTCCGCCATCAACTCCTCCATCTACATCGGGAGCCGGACCGTGCTCTTCATGGCGCAGGACGGCAAGGCCCCCGCCATCCTGGGCAAGACCAACAAGCGCGGCGTCCCGACCGCCGCCATCGTCTTCACCAACCTCTTCGGTGCGCTGTCCATGATGAATATCTCCACCGGCGCCGCCACGGCCTACTCCTACATCGTCAACCTGTCGGGCGTGTCGACCTTTCTGGTATGGGGCGCCATCTCCTTCATCCACATCCGCTTCCGGAGCGCCTGGGCCATCCAGGGACGCCGCGTCGAAGACCTCCCCTACCGCTCCTGGCTGTACCCGTACAACGCCTGGTTCGGGCTCGGCGCCAACGTCTTCCTCGCGCTCATCCAGGGCTGGACTACGCTAGCGCCGTTCACGGCTGGCACATTCGTGGACGCGTATATCCTGCTCGTGCTGTTCCCGGTCATTTTCTGGGTCTTCAAGTGGGTGAACAAGACGGAGTGGCAAAATATCGAGGATGTGGACCTGGATCATGGCCGCCGTGCGGATGTGGATATAGCGAGTGTCGAAGACGAGGATACGGTGGATACGGGGAAGGGGAGGTCGTTGTGGAGGAAACTTTGGCAGGGATTCTAGGCGTAAGGGAGGATTCCTGGGGGAACGGTTGCAAGGCATAGGCCTAATGAATGCAATTGGAGGGTGGCGTGGATTGACATATACCCGGCTTTGACTCAGGCGCGCATTTGTTTGATTGTAGTGCTGTTCTATTGACATTATTAGATGTATCACAGCCAAATTGTTGGAGCGACGAATGATAGATCGTTTCCGCTTCAGGAGTTGTAAACGTCTGCTTTGTTTGTGATGGATGCGAGATGAATAGTTTTCAAATGTGATGCTTCTGACATGTTGACGCTCTAAATGCCAGAGGACTTCGATAGATGCCACCATGACGGTGCCTTCCAAAGCTACTTCCTTCACACGGCGCATTCCTCCAGTACATCCATCGACCGTTATACATAACGGTACCAACTTTATCAAGATTGTAACCCACTTGACCCCGAACAGTGTGGTACAATGCCGCGACAGCAAATCCCTCGAGCAGCCAACTCAATAAACCCGAGAAATAATGCCTGCCGGGACAATTTACCAGAGCACTCCAATGTAGGGTTCTCATCTTTGCCCAAGAGCTTTGGAAAACTCGCCCTACTGTGACAAAATGCAACAACTATAAGGTTGCCGTTTTAGCGCAATATCATCGGAAAACCCATGCTAGACCACAACAGTACTTGTCCTATCATATAACATATGATATAGATATTGGTTTGAATTCTAGGAATCTAGCTGACATATTGCAATTTCACCATACGTGGGGATAGCGTTAGAGTGTCACGCCAGGACTAGGGGTAACAGCCGCCAAAGGCAGCAGCAAGCACCAGCTGATGCCTGTTGTCTCTATGAGGAGGATTTCTGTCAGAATGTCAGAGTGGTCAAGAACGGTGGAACACCAGGTTGGGTTGAAAATCGAGAATAAAATAACACTAAGGAGAAAACATGAAGTCAAAGCAGAAGGCTCTAACTTATACTACAAATGGCAGTTCTTCGCTACGCGCTTTCCTCTATACTCTAGCGCGTTCTAACTAACTAACAAAGAAACAAAGAACTGACTTCTAACAAAGAAATAATGAAATCCTCCTCACAAAGACAGCAGGCATCAGCCAGTGCCTGCTGCTGCCTTTAGCGGCTGTTTTACCCCTATTGCCCACGTGACACACTGACAATTTCATTGTTTCCTTTGTTAGAAAATTAGTTATTTGTTTCTTTATGCCGTAACTAGAACGCATTAGTATGTAGGTAGCTACGTAGCAAGCGACTGCTATTTATAGTATAAGTTAGGGCCTTCTGCTCAAACTTTATGTTTCTCTCCTTAGTGTTATTCTATTATCGATTATTACACTAAACCTAGTGTTTCCCATTTGTGACTACTCTCGTATTCTAACATTTCCCATTCCTAATCACTTCACATTCTAACAAATAGATCCTTTGCATACGACTTA
>KV454853.1:0-11230 GCA_001662585.1 Pseudogymnoascus sp. WSF 3629
AGAGAGTAAGGAGTAGAGAACAGTAGAGAGTAGGGAGTAGAGAGTAGAGAGTAGAGAGTAGAGAATAGTAAAGAGTAGAGAGTAGTAGAGAGTAGAGAGCAGAGAGTAGAGGAATAAGAATAAGAATAAGAATAAGAATAAGAGCAACTAATATAATAATTACCTAACCTTATATCTCCTCTATTGCCTAGTAATAGACATAGGCATAGTCTAATAGTAGAGATGTATATAGTCTTAGCATTTTATCTCTATTACTAGGTAATGAAGTATTAGGGTTACCATTCTACTACTCTAACAGCTCCTTAATAAACTAATTATAATTCATATAGTAAAGCACGTCATTATAATCTAGCCCTAGCTACTATAGTCATAGGTCCTAGAGCTATGACATAGGTAGTACTAGGTAGAAGCTAGTAAGCTACCTAAGGTAGTCTACTCTAGGGAAAGTAGGGTGCTAGGATTACTACTAGCTTTAGTATAGCTAGGCGTAGCTAGGTAAAGCCTAGCGTTTAAGCTAAGCTGTATGCTTAGCTTAGCTACTAGCTTTAAGGCTCTAAGCCTAGCTCTAGGTCTATGCTTACACTAGAAGCTAGCCTATAAATAGTACATAGGTTAATTAATTCATATTATACTATCTTGCATTCTACTGTATTTCACGTTACTGCCCCTATTCTAGCTGTCATTACTTAGAGCACGTTAAGCTAATAACTCTACTTAGCTATAGGAAACACAGCTAAATCTACTAGTTATCCCTACTACATAGGTAATTTAGCTACATACGTGATGGTTTTCTAAACAACTATGTATAATTACTTCTACTTTGCCATGTAGTAGTAATATAGATTACTATAATGATTACTATAATGATTACTATAATGATTACTATACATCTACTTAACACGTATATATTTAGTGTAGTAGAAAGTTTCCATTATAGTTCTACTATCTATTTACTTCTACCTCATTTGCTAACCTTCTCTTAAGCTAAGTTGCCTAGAAAACTAAAGCTAGTTATATAGAGACGTATGGCTTAGACAAGCTTCATATCCTTTTGCTAGATCATGACGTGCTTTACGTGAATAGTAGCAAGTTGTGTTACTAAGCTGATTACTATAATGATTACTATAAAGTTGTAGGGTCACTTACTCTTAAACTCCTTAATGAGCGTTATCTCTATAGCTTCCTAAAGTGCACTAACAGCAGACGCTTAGAGTTGTACATCCTTGCCTAGATTCTAAAGAATCTCCTAGACAAGTCCTACAAAAGGCACATAAGGCACAAGAGGCTCTATAGTTTTCTAATATCGTTTGATCTCATAAAGAGCCTTTACTGTTTTAAATTAGCAATGGCATTATAGTAATCATTATAGTAATCAACCTACCTCTAGCTCTCTAGCAGCACTTTACTAGCTTCTTAGCAAGAGCTAGCTTCTTAACAGGAGCTAGCTTCTTTCTTAGTGCCTTTCTAACCATCTTCTAGGTAGGCATCTTAGGCTCTTTTAGTCTAAACTTCTAGCTAGGTGCAAAGCTTAGTCTTAGGCCTTTCTTCTTCTAGGGTTGTGTGTATGGTCTAAACTTCTAGCTAGGCGTAAAGCTTAGTCTTAGGCCTTTCTTCTTCTAGGGTTGTGTATGTAGGGTTTAGAGCTATTGTCGTTAGCTTTAGTAGACTAGAGTATGTAGTAGAGGTTAGAGAGGTAGAGGTTGTAGGTTGTAACTACTATGGCAATGTAGTAAAGGTTCTAGAGTATTAGGGTGTTATGTTAGAGTACTAGTGCTATCTAATTCTAAGCTTAGATTAAACTTAGAAGCCTTGTTAGCCATTAAGCTATAGGGGGGTTAATATAATGATTACTATAAGATTTAGGAGCTTACTAAGTAGCTAGTAGCAAACTACATCTTTGTAGTATTAAGGTAGTTAAGTAAGAAGAAGAAGGAGGTGTAGTATAAATTAAGGTGAAGTGAGGTTGCTAACGTAGAAAGTGAATTTTGCCCTAACAACAATGTGTAAGTAGCCTTATTAACGTGTTTTACTAAACTTCAACCTTCTTCTTCTTCTTCTTCTTCTACCTTCTTCTTCTACCTTCTTCTTCTTCTACCTCCTTCTTCTTCTAACTTCTTCTTCTTATACCTTCTTCTTCTTCCTTTTCTTCTACCTTTAAATACAACCTCATAACACAACCTACCTTATAACACAACCTACCTTACAACATGACCTACCTTATAACACAACCTACCTTATAACACAACCTACCTTATAACACAACCTACCTCATAACATGACCTACCTTATAACACCACTACCATTAACACCATTAAGGTAAGTCTATTCTATCCTTTACATCTGTTTTATAGTAACAATTATAGTAAGCTAACTATAATGGCTAGAAAACAGAAAGCTAACACTTAGAAGTTAAACAATGAGTATACTAAACGCGTTAAGAAAAGGCATAAGGATATAACTAAGCCTAAGTATAAGATTAACAACATAAAGAGGGCTAATGCTACTACAACTGCCTATGCTATAAAGAAACTCTATAGCACTTAGCAATTTAAGGACCTAGATCCTATAGAACAAGAAGAGAGAGTCTAGGGGAAGAAGGATGAAGTGAGACTTAAACGGTAAGACCCTTAACCATCTTTATAGTAAGCATTATAGTAACAAGGAAATAGCATTAGAGAAGGAAATCATGTGAGTATCGTTTAATAGTAGCTTAGGATTAGAGAGGGTAGTAGAGTATATACACTTTAGGATAATGGTAATATGGCTTAGGAAACTAAGGAGGAAGAAGATGAGGTTGCCTAGGAAGCAATGTAGAGAGAAGACAAAAAAGCTAATGGAATAAGGAAGGTAGACATTAAGAACGCCTAGTTAAAGGTTAAGGGACAAGCTAAAGCTACCACTAAGGTATAATTAGCAATGCTACTAAGAGATTAACACTAATGTAGATATAGAGAATTAAAGAGCTTAGGTTTACCATCTAGTGCTATAAATGGAGGGTAGTATATAAGTTAACATTAAGGCTAATGAAGAAGATTAACACTAACCTAGATTTCCTTAAATACCTACCCCTAGCAATTAACGTAAAGACTAGGTAAGTTACTATAGTAAGAATTATAGTAATTAGCTAACACACATAGAATCTATTATGAGAAGATCCCCCTACACCTCTACTTCACTAAGATGCAACTAGTAGTATAGAGAAACTTTGCCTTATGGAACTTTAATAGCAATTAAGTCTATCTTCCTAGCCTAGCTAACTAGTACCTAGAAGGCTATAATACAACTTAGTATGGCTTTTAATTAGATTCTAATGCTGTTAGTGCCTTTAAGGCCTAGGAGATGTTAAGAGAAGAGACTAAACTAGCTAAGTATAAGTGGATTCTCCCCTCTAATGATAGATTGTTGCTATTGCCCTTAACTAAGGAATCTAAGGAGCTTCTCTCTAAGTTCTATAATATGTAGATTAAGTGCTGCTTTCTAAATAGTCTAGATAGCTTAATGTACAACTTTCTATACTACATACGCCCTTAGTCTATAACTATAAGTCCTTAGATTACTATAAATATTACTATAATTGGCTCTTATCTAATTAGGCCTAAAATACTAACAAATGACTTTCTAAGTATTAACAAGCATATTAACTAGAGGTCAACAACATAGACATTACTATTATAGAGACTTTTATTAAGGTGCTTAAAGATAGAGAGGGGCTACCCCTAAGCTAAAACCAGGGTGATTATCTACTACTATTAGACTTAACCTAAGCGTTTTGTTAAGTTGTGGTTTCCTAATTAGGAAACTAAGGAGTTCTCACTCTATGCCTAAGACATAGGAGTAGTAGCTAATACTAGCTAAGCTAGTAAGACATTCACCTCTACTCTAAGACTAGCTTAGGGGTAGAGTTCTATAATATATAGAGTAGTTATAATAGCTAGATGGAGGCTAGGGGATTAATTAATTAATTAAATACAATTTAATCCATTAATGCCCTAATAGTAATGATTCTTAGTTAACACTAGTGTGTGTCATAGGGAACTAGTAGTTCTAAACCACTAGTTTAAAGGTTTTCTAACCTAGACTATAGTCTAGGTTAGAAAAATCAGGAAAACCTCCTAGACTAGTATAGTTCCCTAACAGTTCCTTAGCAACCTAACACATGTGTAAATCCATCACGTGTGCATTAAAACCTTAGACGACTTTATAGATAGATATATTTAGTGTAGTAAAAGAATTCATTTAGTATCTACTTCCCCTAGTCTTGATATTCTGCTATCTTCTCCCTTAAAGTAGCTGCCCTAGGAACTAGTATCCTGTTATATGAAGTCTTATTAACTACACTAGTTTCATGTCCTTCTACTAGATAGTAACATGCTTTGCATGGATTACAGCTAGTTGCATTACTATAATGATTACTATAATGATTACTATAAAATAAAGGGAGGTTTACTTACTCTTAAACTCCTTAACTAACGTGGTCTCTATAGCTTCTTAAAGAGCAGAAATAGCTAAAGCTTAAATCTAGAAGGGCTTTCCTTAGTTTGCTATAATTCCACAAATGAGGCGTATAAATGGTGCGTAGGGGAGAAGTGGTTGAGTTGACTTTTGAAATCTCTTGATCTCACGAAGTGCAACAACTAATATATATTAGTAAGAGCTTTATAGTAATACTTATAGTAATCAACCTACCTCCTAGCTTAAATTAACGCTTCTTTGCCTTCTTCATAGTCTTCCTACACACTAGTACCTTCCTTAGGGCTTTCTACGCTACTTTCTATGTAACTTTCTAGTGTGGCATTTTAGGCACCTTAGGCACTTTCTAACTTAGTACTTAACTAGGTGCAAGGGTTAGGATTAGGCCTTAAGGAGCCTTAGGTTGTGTTTAAGGTGGTGTTTAAAGTTGTTAGTAATGTTAACTAGTGCGCTTTAGTGTATTTAGAGGTTGTAGAAGCTTCTTAGGAAACATGCTACCTTAGTGTATGGCCCTACTACCTTTAGTTTTAGAGTCTAAGCTTGTAATAGGGTCTAGAGCATTAAAGGGCTCGTTATCCATAGTGCTATAAAGAGGTGTTACTATAAGTATTACTATAATAGGGTATAGAGTAGTTCACTTACTAATCTGCTCATTAGTGGCTTCTTACATAGCAACAGCCAGCTGAAGTTGAAGAATAAGGTTAAGAGAGGTTCAAAAAATAAAGTTTAGGTGAGGTTGTTATATTTAGGTTAGAAGCTAGCTCACTTAGCAAGCTATTATCTTAAGCTTTACTTTTTGTATAGTAGTAGGCTAAAAAGTGAATTCTTACATAATAACAATAGTAAGGCTCCTATAACAACAATAGTAAGGAACTCTATTAACGTGTTTTACTATATAATAACCTTATTCTTTAACCTTCTTCTTTAACCTTCTTCTTTAACCTTCTTCTTTAACCTTCTTCCTTAACCTCCTTAAAAGTTAGTTAATGTCACGTGATGTTAGCTAACCGTTAGCTAATGGTTAGCTATCCTCTAGCATAGTGTACTTAGATTCACCTCACGTTAGCTAACGTCACATGATGTTAGCTAACCATTAGCTAATGGTTAGCTATCCTCTAGCATAGTGTAGTTAGAGTCACCTAACGTTAGCTAACGTCACGTGATGTTAGCTAACCGTTAGCTAATGGTTAGCTATCCATTAAGGCTATAGGGTTAGCATAAGGCTAGTGCTATGACACATGGTGTAATAAAGACCTATAGTAATAATTATAGTAATTGTCAACCTATCTAAATCACATGCAAACTACTTGCTCTAAATATTAATATATAAGTATTAGCATGTGATTTTACAGTATACGTAGTCCTATGACTAGTTTCTTAGCAGACTAATAGAGGACCATGGGTTATTAGCTAACTATGGTCTAGTCTAGGTTAGTCCCCTATGATGCACACTACATCCCATACACCTAAATAGCTTCTAATTCATATAATTAAAATGGCAGACGAACTCCTAACCTAGGCCTAGCTAATTCCTAAGGTTTAGAGCCATTTAGTCTATTTAAACATGGATTTCTAAGTGTTGATTTGTATAAGCAGTAAATGCCAATGTGCTATTAGCCTAGTTGTAATTATACAGCATTTACAAAGGCACTATAATATTCTAATTAAACTACAGAAGTAGGTTGATTAATATGTTTAAGTATTTCTAAGCTTATACAACCATTTAACGATTAAATTACCTATAGACAGATTAATGCCCTAGCTAGTTCTTAAGGTCATTAATGAATTCTAGTGCTAGGAATGCTAATTTAAGTCCTAGAATCAAAAAGCTATGCATGAGCATGCTAATAAGGAGCATAGAAAGAAGAGAGTTATTAATAAAGAGCTATTTAATAGCATACAAATGCAGACATGGTTTAAGGGTAGAAGAGAGTAGTACTAGGTAGTTAATAAGAGTAGGGAAGCTAAGGGCATATATAGAACGCATGAGGTAGGTGAGTTATATCATAGTAAACTTTATAGTAAGCATTATAGTAACTAGCTAATTAAATTAGTATGTAACGTTAGAGAGTAGTGTAGTAATGATGTTAAGGAGGAAGAGCAAGCTAGCAACTAGGATGGTAATGCTAAGGACTAGATTGTACACGAAATCAAGCAGTAGAAGGAGGCAGCTAAGGAGAGGAGATTAACACTACTAGCTAAGCCTAGTGCTAATGAAATTAATCTATAGCTATAATACACTAGGTGGAATAAGGTTCTCTAGGAGTCATAGGTTAATATTATTTAGATATACGAATATGCACGTGAGCTAGACTAGGAAGAGATTAAACTATAACAACTCTTACGTGCATAGGATCACATTCTTAAATGCTATCTTAATATGCTAGTAAATATAGACCATAAGGATGTACTAAAGTAGTAGGCATTACTAAAGAATGAGGTTGCTAGCTAGCATCCATTTAAGCTTTACTAGAGCGTTTAGTTAGTTTATAAGTGTAGTGTAGTATAGTAGAGGTTCATCTGTTACATAATGAGGATAGCAACAGTTAAATAGGAGGATGATATAGGTATGTAGATAGGTGTAATAGTCGTTACTATAGTCTATAACCTAAACCCATCTACGTGAAGCACATAGCGTCACGTAACAGGCGTAGAGGGTTACTATCATAGTTACTATAGAAGACCTAGACCTGTCTATGTAGAGTGCATAGCTTTATATAGTGTATGGATGGTTACTATAGTAGTTACTATAGTATATGACCTAAACCCATCTAGGCGAAGCGCATACAACATGTGTAGATAAGATTACTATAATGATTACTATAATGATTACTATACTAACTTCATTAGAAACTAGTGTGGAATTCACCTAGGCTTAGTAGCAGTTGATTTAACAGATCTATATGCACTTGTAAATGGAACTAAACAATGAAGACATTTAGGATCCATTACTAACAGCTAAGTTGATGTGACTATGTATGCTAGTTGTAATGTAGGACACTAGCAAGATTAGGCTGTACAAGTTACTACTAATGCATTACTTAGCTGTTTGTGGTATTAATCCACTTACTAAATTACTATATCCACCACTTGCATATACACTAATACTTAGACGTGTGTTATGGATCACGTGGCTGCTTATGCTTAAGATTGCTATACCATTAGAGGCATGGCTAGAACTAGGACTTTAGGGCAAAGAAGATATTAAATTAATCCTAGAATGAATCCATAAGCTACACAAGCAACATCTCTACAAAGGCTCATTCTCACTAACGTTAAGCATATTAACCTAATTAGCCATAGGGAAGAAGTATAATTAGGTGCATAAGTTGCTAGTAAACATCTACTAGTCACGTGATGAACAGACCATCTATTATCTTAGAATGGGGGTTAAGCTTGAAAAGGTTAGAGAGATGTGCTAAGACTTAATAGGATTACTATAAAGATTACTATACAATCTGGCGTTTGATTTAGAGCTACCTATAGTGGATCTAAGCCAGATCGTTAACAGCATGGCTTAGAACTTAGAGTTCTAACAGTCTAACTACAGCTTCATTAACTATGCTAAGAATTAGGAGTGTATAGATGTTAGATATTAGTATCTACTTAAGCATGTAAGGAAGGAAAGCAAGGAGTGGCAGTTGCTCTAGAGAGTAGCTAATGGATTATATAAATGAAATGACTTATAGAAGTAGGCATACTTAAACTAAGAACGCAACTTCTTACAAAAATTAATGGTTACTTTGCATGTCATAGGTAGCTAGCTAGCTTAAGGACTAGAGATTAGATTAATTAAGGTTAGTAACAGTGTATATTTAGCCTAGAACATATACGTCATTAATGGGCAGATGTGCTTCTTAACCATGTATAACAAGGTAAGAAAGAGGAGGGGAAACATAGATTACATTGTTTGATTCTTGCCTAATAGGGTTAGTTAAGTGCTAGTATAGTACTTAGTATATATCCAACCATTTGCTAGGGCATTAGACTAACGAGAGTTAGAATACTTATTTAGTAATGGTTAAGGGCTATAGGCTAGAGAAGAGCTCATGTAAGCTTTAAGCAAGGCAACAAGTAAGGGGCTAGGCATGTAACTAACTATGTAGAGCTAGCAACACGTAGCCATTAGAATTGCTATATAGCATTTACTACAAGCAAGTAAGACATGGGGGAAGGATAATGAAGAGGATGAAGGAGAGTTTGTAGAGGGTGATGACGAAGAAGAGTTAGAGCATAACACATTCTAACATATCATGGTTAGGTGAGTTTTATAGTAATCATTATAGTAATCACCATAGACTATAGTACTATAGTATAGTACTATAGATTATAGTAATCATTATAGTAATTACTATAGACTATAGTACTATAAGTATAGTACTATAGATTATAGTAATAATTATAGTAATCTTTATAGTAACTAACTAATATTAAATAGACAATTAGGGCATGGGCAGAGAGTTGCCTAAGCCTACTACATAGTTAATAGAGCATTTCTACACCATCTAGGGCCTAAGCTAGTGACAGCATTTAAGCAAGCATCATTAGCATGGCATGAGCTGTTAGGCTTAACTCTAGGGAAGCATGGCTAACAAGCTAGCTAATAATTAACACTAGTTGGCATTAAACGAGAGTAGAGAGAGAATAAGCTTAGGGTAAAGGCTATATAGGCAAAGGCATTAGATGGGTTATGAAGGATCTATAGTACATAAGCATAGCCATGATTAGAAGGACAAGCTATAGCATTATAACTTGTTTACTAGCCCCTAGCTACATTAATCATTATACTACTAACAAGTAGTAGGAAGTTAGTGCTGTTCTTCTTAGTGGCTGCTATGGCTATAGACTAGATAGTAATTATGGTTGTTCTATTCATAGCACTAGTTAAGGATATCATTATGTAAGGTTAGGTAGTAGGACTATGCTATAGTAAGTAGACTAGACTAGAGCTAGGGTAAGACTTGCTATAATTAATGGTAGTTAGTACTAACTAGGCAGTTAGTAGCTCATTTCTACATAAGGCTAAAGGATATGAATTAAATGAGTAGCTAGCTTACATCTTCTTTAACGAATGCCATGTGGCGTTTATAGACACATTATATTAAGAGTAGCTTTAAGAGCTATAGAAGCTATAGTACTTAAAGTGTCCATTTATAGCATTAATAGCTACATTAATGGTTAAGCTAGAAGATGTATTATAAGAGAGGCTATTAATTAAGGATGTAGTACTACTATAACAGAGTACTACATAGCTAACCATTTAATATTAGGTCTAGGATAGTAAGGATAAAGTAGCATCTATAGTTAGACTTTAATTACTAGAAAGATTACTATACTTGCTAGATGGGAAACGTAGAGTGGTTTACGTATAGAGTTATGTAACTAGTAAGCTAATTAGCAGTGCTTTAGAGTGCTTATTTTACAAGGCACATGTAGATGATAAGGGCAAAAGACTATAGAAGTAGGCTTAAGGAAGTAGAGGATGGATTGTAGTAATAGGAGCATTAGGGACAGGAATTAATATTCTAGGGATCATATATATAGTGTATATTAATAGGCTATATAGATTGATGAGCTTTGCTTAACAGTTAGGAAGGGGAGTAAGAGAGGGAGAAGTTAGTAAGTTAATAATCATTATGTAAGTATAGAGTATAGGGGTAAAGAGTTAAGGGTTAATAAGCAAGTATTTAGTAGAGTAGGTAGATAAGGATGCATTAATAGAATATATCTAGAGTAAGGGGTATAGGCAAGTAGTATTAGGGTAATACTTTAATGGGGTAGAAGAGGGAGTAAGTTATGTAGAGATAGATAACATACTATGTGATTTGTGTTTAGGTTAGGTGGTAGTAAGGAAGAGGGGTAAAGAGGAGGCAATTACTATAAATGTTACTATAAACAATGGTAGGAAAAGCATAGCTAGTAGGATTTAGAGTAAGATGAAGGAGGCTAAAGAAGAGGAAGAACAGATGAGAGGGGTAATGAATAGGTTAAAGAGGGGTTGTATATATTATGAGCTAGAATATAGTAGTATAAGGAGTAGTAGATAGGCAGAGCTACATAAGTACATTAGCTATACACTAGTAGAAATAAAGGGATGTAGGATTATAAGGTATAAGGAGTAGTAGGGGGGGGTTGATTTAAGAGGACTAGGGTAGTATAAAGAGTGTGAATTGTTAGTAAAGGTATGTTAATAGTAGGAGGGGGGGGTTGTAAGGATGGCAGAAGAGAGGTGTAAGTATGAAGGGGTAATGCTAGTAGGAATATTTATATTATTCTAACGAGGGTATTTATAAGGAGTAGCAGAAGTAGGGGGGTTCTAAGGGAGGTATCTAGAGGAGATATAGGGATGGATGAAGGAGAGGGAGGAAAGGATGAATAGAGTAGAGAGTAATTAGATGTTAGTATAGCAAGAAGCATGTAAGATGTTAGAGATGATGAGGGATGAGCATAAGGGATTATAGTAATTAGTATAGTAAACAACATCTTAGGTTAAGTATAGGGAGATAAGGGGTAAGGATAGTTTTATAGTAATTATTATAGTAAACAAGATGTTAGGTTAAGTGTAGGGAGATGAGGGGTAAGGAGTGTTTTATAGTAATTAGTATAGTAAACAATATGTTAGATTAAGCATTAGGAGATAAGGGTAAGGACTAGGGTAATTATTATAAATAATAGAATAATAAGTAAAAAGTAGTAATATAATAATAGTAATAAGAGGATAGTAAGAAAGGATGATTATATAATAGTAGTAATAAGAGAA
>KV454854.1:0-11859 GCA_001662585.1 Pseudogymnoascus sp. WSF 3629
AAGAGTAACAACTAGACTTTAAAGACCCCTTAAACTATAAAGGAGCTTAATTTTCAAACAGAGCATATTAAGAACTATGTCATATGACATTAGAATAGCTCTCTTACCTTAATTAATGATGCTATTAGCTACCTTGTTAAAGGGGCATAAGTTATGATGTATTCTGCTATTCTACTAAAGGTAGAAGTTAAGGCTCTATAAGCAGTAAATGAACAGAAAAAGAGGAGGGAAAGGAAGCGTAAGAGGCGTATAATGCAAGGGGGAAGCCTCTTTATATGAGATGCAGAGGATATCCTTTAGAGTGCTAAGGTTGATGCTTAAGTCCGTATGGAGGTGGCAAATGAGAGTAGTTAGTAGGTAGGCTCTAAGGGCTAACAGAAGCGCTATAGCTTATGTGGTATTATAGGCCATAATTCCTATATGTGTAAGAGGCATGAGGATTTAATTATAATTGATTAGGGGTCATTATGTAGGGTGGTGGTGTAGTAGTCGTAGTAATAGTCAATTTTTAGTGTTTTAGTAGCGACTCGCCTAGGATGGTGACTTGCATGTGAAATACGTTATGACCCTATGCTAAAAGACTACAAGCCTAGCCTAATCATTGATTATTACAATTGAACTTTTGACTCTCTTCTAGATAGTTAGAACATCATTACTCTCTCCATTTTCACGAGGGCGCTTGAGGTTGCTTTTAGCCTCTGTGACAACAGAGAGACTCTATAGGAGCTTATCTGGCACTTCGTGTCTCCATTGTTGAAATTGCTTGATTTCTTGCTAACAGTCTTTAGAATCCGTCGTCTGCTACTTCTTATACACTTCCTTCTAGTTATTTGAGCAATCACTTCTTAACGAGTACTTGTATAGTACATTAATTTCAGCCGCGTTATGCAAAGTCTTTTCTAGTTGCTTAGTAGCTTTCATGAGACCTAGAACGACGTATATACAAAAACCTTTCCACTCTCTATGCACGTCCTGTGCTACTAGAACATACTGCTCATTAGTTGTAGGTACAGAATTCAGAAAGTATGAAGCGACAGTCAAACCAGTGGCGTTACCAATTAGCAAATTCCATTGCTAAGAGGTTCGAAGAAATGGCTCCGTTAGTTCCTTAGAATTCTTCTCACACGAACGATATACCCTATCTATCAGCTTATATGTCTCTATGTGGCCCCATCTAAGCTTATAGTAAGGTATATTAACAAACTAAAAGGTAGCATAGGAATTAGGTAACGAAGTGCTAGTGCTAATTTCCTGTAATACTTGTCTTGTTAAAGCTAAAGCTAATGCGAGATTTTGTTAAATAGACTGATTTTGCAAGGAACCTATCAAGGCTTCTACATTGCTCTTCTAAAAATTTTGGCATTTTTGAAAGGCATAGGGGGGGATTTTCGTTAGGTGAAGCTCTTCACGTGGTTTAACGCTTCTGCGTCAAGCACAAGATAATAGATTATCCTTTAGAGCGTCCACTGCTTTGTCATAACCATATGATAAACGATAGATGTAAAAAGACGTGTTTCTATAGTATGCTACGCCCTTTTTGGTCTAGCTCTGTTTGTCTAGAGCTCTTCTAACGTATTAAGTACATCCTCTAACACTAAAACAGTACTGTGTATATCTAGAGCGTATAATGCATCTTTTGCAAGCTGATTTTTAGCAGATTGCTTAGTCACAGTTAAGTAAAGTGCATCAATGTTTGCTTTCGTTACAAAAAGGCATCAGAACAAGTTCTAAACAGTGCACGCTAGGCGGAAAACACTGAAATCCGAATCGTAACTTGCCCACTTCATGAGATCTCGTTCTTCATCTAGCACAATCTTGGTATCATGTTCAACAGCAGCCTCCTAGTCTTTGACAACGTTTGGCTTCTTTAGTTGGGCTAGCGAGAAAATGTTGCTGTCTGTTTTAATTCTAGTGAGATCATCATTGTAGGTGTGATCGTCATCCTTAGAAGGATCGTTTGCAAGTATCTCTAGCTAGGAGATTAAAGAAGGCCTGTATATATCACAAGCCTAGTCGAATATGTAGTTAATGATAAGAAGGAGCTAAAGTGTGCTCTGTAAGTCATTCAACTAACTAGTCTAAAGAGTTATAATCTCCTATATAAGTTAGCAAACATCATATACCTACAGTAGGGGCAGAACTTGCATATGATGGCCTATTAGGCTTCTTGGAGATATAGCAAGCTAATAGATGCCAGTCTTTGCTTCTATATGCTATATACCAGACTAAAGGGCCTCTATACTCTAAGGTCATTTGAGACTCCCTCTACAAGCCCTCTTGTATTTTCAACATTTTCAAAATTAGTAATGTAGTCTGTATATTACAATCATCAAAAGGTTTGCTAGTTCTTGATTTTGCCTCAATAACAAGAAAGGGAAAGAAAAGCGAATTTCCCTTATGATTCAAAACGGTACTCTAGACCATCTCCCATATAGTCTCAAGGCTAGCTTCCTTTTCTAGTCGTCTAACCATTAGATTATATTTCATAAGCTAGCAATTAAAGCTGCCCGTTTCTTAAAACCTAAGGATGTAGTTAGGCCGTCTTCCCCCTTTGCTCTTCTTAGAATCGTTTTTATCAGAATCGAAAAAGGTCATTTCGTCTGCCTAGCTTAAGAAGATTTTGCTGCTTTATGCATCGTTAGTATAACGAAGAACAATCGCTTAGCTTAAAAACTTACAAGTCTGATTTTCTCTCACCTAGCGAGCACTAGCATGATGTACGGCCTTGCCGTCAAGTTATTAGACTTTTGGCGATGCGACTAGGAAACTCTACCTCTGCTTCTACTTCTGACCTCCATAATCGCCTGCTATAGGCCGTGGATGGGCTTCAAACTCTTAATTAGATACGCAGGCTAAAGTTTGCACCATTCAAACTTACCACTCGATGATCTTATTAAAATGGCTTAGAACCTTCTGTTCCAATTTAAATCGCACTTCCATCTTAGCAGGCGCATCTTCTATGAGAGTCTCCGCGATTTTAACGATCTTCCTTGTACGATTCGTTATTTCACTTCTCTAGAGAACTTTTTCAGGTGATACTAATGGGTCGCTTAAATGAAAGGTGGTGAGATCGAACTTTCTAAAGGATCTGATTCTCTGGAATGTTTTGAGAAGGTGCCTTAGAAATTCTTCTAGCTAGATAGCTTTCACGAAAACTATTCCTAGATCTCTTAAGCCTTGCCTTTCTTTTTGCCTTTCGTTCATAATGATTAGTAGAGGACAAATAGGGCTTATGTCTAAATCGTAAACAAAAGAATAGAAAGAAAGAACGAAAGAAAGATATCGAGCAATTAGAGAAGTAGAAGACAAGGCTGTATATATAGGCACGATCTCTAGATTGCAGCTTCTTACCCTAGAACTAACATAACTACGGCGCATCTGTAACGTGGCTGTTAGAGCAGGTCGAAATGCGTTGCTTGCGACAGTTAACAACTCTAACGACCAGGTAGTACAACAAGGTCTAAGGCTCTTGGTATAGCACCCATGTCTGTGGTTTACTATAATAACACTGAGTTCGGACGGTCACTAGATCCTAGAATCCTGGAAAAAGTCTTATGCGGCTATGAGGTTAGTCCTAAGGTATTGCACTTCTGCAATGGCCATAGAGGGAAGCTAGGCTTTCTGAAAGCCATAGGACTCCTGCATGGCCTTCGAAACTATCGTGTACCAGAGGTGTTTGAAACCACTCGTTCGGGCTCATCGGCCGAAATACATCCATGCTAGTTCATCCGACAGGCATTTGTTTCACGACAACTACAGAGCCCCTTATTCTCAACACGGACCATTAAAATTTGGCAACCAATAGCGAAGGTCCTGACACATTACCCGAAATTGTGAAATAATGGAATCGTGAAATTCTCAGAGTCGTCAAGTACAGTCGCTTGACCATTCTTATTTGGGTCTCTTGAGTTGATTAGTAATGCTACTTAGCCATCAAGAAAACTAGCGAATGCGATAGCAAATGCTTGAATCTCTCTATTCAATTGTTCCCTAGCATTCATTGCTACAGTATTGTTGGATGTATCGCAGTCCCGTAGTGAAGCTTATATTGAACTGCAACCAACGGCTAATCGTATTCGGACAGTAACCCGAGAACGCCTGGTCGGCAAGAAGCAAGCGACTGTACGTTATCAGGTGCACATTTAGTTTTGGCATTTCCACGCTACTATGGTAAACCGGCATTAGGGGGCCTAAAGTCGAGCGGCATCGATGGATTAATACCACTAAACCACTGATGCCGGATTGTTGTTAACCACTCACCGTATTCCATTCTATGTTAGCGGGCCTAGTTGCTTTTACCACGGGTTGGCGTGTTGTAGATCAGCGGGCCGTCTTGCCTGAATCGAGCACGCCAAACTTAAATTAGCAGCGCTAAACCCTACCAACTAAGAGCGCTGAAAAGCGCCACCCACTTGCTGTCTCATAGTACTATCCCCCCCAACTGATTAGAGTGTTTTAGCCACGATGCAATTGCAATTGCAATTGCAATTGCAATTCAGGTAGCTGCAGGCAATTAGTCCTAAAGTAGTTAGTATCCAAATGAACCCTGCTTCCATTTCTGATATTGAATGACACTACTAATGATGCGTCTCAGCTCCTATACCCTGCTGTCGTTTGGCCTCGCTGGCCATACCTCGCCTCCCTCTGCCTCTGCTGACTCTCCAGCCATCGGCCTCATTGGCCTCCCACTGCCACTGCTGACTCGCCAGCCACCGGCCTCATTGAGCCATGCCTTTTTCGACAAGACCCGACCACGAAGACCGTGGCGTGAGGCCAAGCGGTCTCACCCGATACTTACCTTGCCTCCAGGAGGAGGAGGAGGAGGAGGAGGAGGAGGAGGAAGAGCTAGACGTCGTTCTTCTGGCTCTTGCAGTCATGCTGCGCGCCTACCGCAACCGTCGTCAGGTAGCATCCGTTCTCGTGCTCTCTTTGAGTATAAGCACTTCTCCTTCTCCCTAGACCTAATAGGTCCAGGAAGGGCACACGTCCTCTTCCGTTTCTCAGTAGAGGAGATCCGGAGGCTTAGTCCCCTCCTCCATCTTCAAGAAATGCCGCTTCGTCGGCAGCTGATCGCAGAGCCAGATCTTATTTTGGCTGTCCTCCTTGCCCGGCTGTCTTTCCCTGGCCGGTAGGCACCACTTTGTGATATCTTTGGACGCTCACAGAGCTGGCTGTCTACTGTCTTTAATGATACTGTGGTCTTCTTAGCTGGGAGATTTGCCAGAATGCTTCAATGGCATCCTCAGCTAACATACACCCGGCTAGAAGCCATGGCGGCTGCTGTCGAGGCCCAAGGAGGTGGTCCTAGAATCTGGGGCTTTGTAGACGGCACCTTTCGAGGATTTTGCCGTCCACAAGGCCAGGACAATCAACGCCGAGTATACTCTGGGCACAAGCGTGCGCATGGTGTAAACTGGCAGGCCATCGTCACTCCTGATGGCCTAGTTGTCTCATTGGTTGGGCCCTTCCTAGGTCCAACTAACGACTGGACAATGTGGAGAGTCTCTGGCTGTGAGGAGGCTCTCCGTCAGCTGTGTCTAGGACGCCAGATCCTCCGAGTCTATGGCGATCCTGCATACGCTAACACTTTTGGAACTCTATGCCCTTTTAAACACCCTCGGGGCCGGCACTGGCTCCCACCTAACGAGCGTGAGTATAACGCACGCCTTTCAAGCGTGCGTATCGCTGTTAAGAACGCCTTTGGGAATACTCAACAATTATGGACTTATACAGCCTTTAGTAAGGGGTTGAAGGCTGGCTAGCAGCTAGTAGCTACATACTTTGCCGTTGCTATGCTACTAGCAAACTGCCACACATGCATTCGGGATAGTTTACGGAGGAATAGATTCTGGTTGCCTCCACCTAGTATAGAGGCTTATCTATTGTAAGTTTTCTCTTCCCCCCTTTAGCATCCTTAGAATTTCACTAACGTCGCTACGTAGGGCACGCATTTCGTCTCGAACACCCTCTACCTCTTCTCGCACCTCCCCGACCTCCTCTCTTACTTCCTCGACCTCTTTAGACCCTTGATGATCCTGCTGGCGACTGCGGGCCTCGTTACGGGCATGTAGGACTTCTACTAGCCGGTGGAAGTCCTTGTCAAAGCTCTCGGTTTCTGTTGCCGCCTCCCTCCGTCGCCGTCGATTTCGACGCTTACTTAGAGTAGGTGACTCCCAGTTAGTATCTAAGGTCGTCGTTCTACTTGCCTCAGACGGCGCTAAGGAGTCCTCTCGCCTTGTAGGCTCAGAATGAGAGTTTAGAGCCCTTCTATCAGCCCATGTTAGCATTGATTGCTGGCGAAATGCTACTGCCTCAGCCGATTCCCCGTCAATGCGGGTTTGCGTGGCCTTCCTCTCCTTCTCCCTCTTCTTTCAAGCAGCGACAATCTCAATCCACTCGTCAATTGCGATTTCGAATTCGCCCCTCCCTTCTTGTGTTCCCGACTCTTCGACTTCGAGCTCGTGTTGACGGTCAGCGATCATCCTACTAACTGTCTGACTAAGCGACGCATGTGGCGGCTTGCCAGTAAGCTCAGAGAGCTCACCAGCAACATTTGTCCAGAATTTGCCATCAGTGACCCCTGCCGAGCCCCAAGCACCCTTTCGACGGACAGCAATTCGGAGTAAGGTTAACTTGTCGTCTTTCGAGAGGTGAGGGTTCCTTCGGGCCCTTCTAGGGCTCGTCAGGACACCCTGGGGGGTAGGAGAGGGCTGTTGACTGCCCTGTGGATCCGTCCACTAGGTATACTGGGTAGTATTATCCCAATTAAGCTCAGTCGTCAGTATAGGGAGGCTAAAAGGAGTCTGCTAGGGGGTAAAACTAGCTGAAAAACTGCCTTGATGCGTTGTTGGAGGGTCCATTTTACTGTATATAGCTCCAATACTATACACTTCAACTGATCTTGACGTGCAAATTATGTGATTATCTAATCATTTATCTAACCATTTACAGGAGTTCTAACCTATTTAGGAATTGCGAGGTCGTTGCAAAATTTGGCAACAGGTGTGCCAAATAATGCAGATCTTCCTGAATGCAGAAGTGGCTGATTTAGTACTGTGGAAACCCATTTTACCCATTTCGGACTATCTAACTGTTTATGGATTTTGCAATTGCAATTGCAACGCTGCTAAAACACTCTATTGTCTAAAAAACCTACCCCATCATCTATATACCTAATGATTGTAACGATGCACTCTTTTGTCAAAAAGCCACTACTAGTGATCTCATCTTATTTACGCCTTTTCACCTTAATCGGCTGCTATAAGTAGGCTTCTACGAACTTCAAAATAGCAGGTCGCTACAATCATTCAGGGGAATAGTATACTATGTAACGTATCTTATCAGCGAGCGCCGCATATCAGCGAGCGCCGCACTTTTTGGCACGACGCCTCACCTCTACACTCAAACAACAATTTCCTCACCAACTCAATATGCCTCCTACTCTAAAGGAAGCCAGGGTAATCTTAGCCGTTGAAGCTATCCAGAACAACCCAAAACTGAGCATACGAGCTGCAGCAAAGATCTACAACGTTGCTGACCGAACTATCCGTCGTCGACTTGCCGGCCAGTCTGCACGACGCGACTGTACAGCTAATTCGAAGAAGCTGACTCAATCAGAAGAGGAGACTATTGTTCGGTATATAATTGAGCTATCTAAGCGCGCTTTTCCACCTAGACCATGTAGTGTGGAAGATATGGCCAACCATCTGCTACGCGAACGCGACGCACCCCCTGTCGGCAAACTCTAGGTGCATAGATTTGTCAACCGCCACCTAGAGCTCCGTATGCGTCGTACGCGTAAATATGACTATCAGAGGGCTAAGTGCGAGGATCCAAAGATTATTAGCAATTGGTTTGCGCTCGTACGGAACACTAAGGCTAAGTATGGTATCGTGGATGATGATGTCTACAACTTTGACGAGACTAGGTTTATGATGGGCATCATCTTTGCGGGCATGGTAGTCACGACCTCAGACGGCCTTAGCAAGGCAAAACTAGTGCAGCCTGGCAACCGTGAATGGGCAACTGTGATTCAGGGAGTTAATGCCCTTGGCTGGGCCATCCCTCCCTTCATCATCTTAGCCGCGTAGTACCACCTTGCTAACTGGTATACTAAGTGTAACGTCCTGGCTGTCTGGCGCATTACAACCACTGAAAATGGTTAGACTACTAATGTAGTAGGCCTAGATTGGATCAAGCACTTCAACTACCACATAGCGTCCTAGACAAAGGGCAAATACCGGTTGTTGATCCTTGACGGCCACGAAAGCCACCACTCAACCGAATTCGAGCTCTACTGCCAGCAGAACAACATTATCACGCTCTGCATGCCTCCGCATTCTTCGCACTACCTCCAGCCACTTGATGTTGGCTGCTTTGGGCTGCTAAAGCAGGCATACGGTCGCCAGATTGAGGACTTGATGCGCATGCATATCAACCACGTGAGCAAGCTTGAGTTCCTTTGTGCCTTTCGTGAGGCCTTCTTCGCCTCTATAACGGAGAAAAACATACAGGGTGGCTTTGCAGGTGCTGGCCTTGTGCCGTACGATCCAGAGAGGGTGCTTTCTAAGCTAGATGTAAAGCTTCGTACGCTAACACCCCTAAACTCGCGGGCTGGCACTCCACAGCCCTAGGTCTTCCAGACACCACACAACCCCTGAGAAGCCAATTCGCAGTCAACGCTCATTAAGACTCGCATTGCCAATCATCAAAATAGCTCCCCAACTTCAATGTTGGCCGCTATAGACCAGCTTGCTAAGGGTACAACAGCTGTGATGCACCAGGTGGCTCTCCTTCGTGCAGAGAACGCTTCACTCTGCAAGGCTAATGAGGCCCTAAGCAAGCGCCGGAGAGCCAAGAAAACACGTGTGCAGCTCGGAGGGTCACTTAGTGTACAAGATGCGCAAGATCTACTAGACCAGAATGTAGTAGGTGGGGAGGGAGCGCAAGAAATGCAGCCGGATGGTAGTGGTGCAGGGGGGCTTCATGCGAAGGTTCGGTGCTGTGGTGTGTGCGGCAAGCCTGGTCATAATGCATGCACTTGTCAAAAGGCTGTAGATGCATCTGATTTAGCTGTTTCTAATGTAATTATAGTTGGTTCCTAGTGTTGATGTATTGCAATTAAGGACAGTTTGTCATAGTGTGGTGGGAAGTGCGGCGCTCGCTGATATGCGGCGCTCGCTGATAAGATACGTTAAAGGTACTTGTAAAATTTGGTGTGAAACCGCGCACATTGCTTCCTCCATTACTTCATGGACTAGGCGCATTCACAACTTCCTGCTACTACCTCATAACATCTTCCTCCTTACCTCTACACAAAGTCAGAAAATCGTGACAATCATTGCAATACTATCTAAGCCACTCCCTCGAGACCGTAGTGAGGCTGTTAGTCGAGATGAGACCCTTTAAGGTAGACAATATGTTAATAACGGAAACATACGCAAATGTCTTCTAGGCCGTGGTGACGAGTCAATGTGCTTTGTGAGTTATCTTCTTCACCTCCGCAGTAGTATCGTAATTCTAAAGCAGGTTATTTTGAGACATCTACCATCATCCTCTACTTGCCATAATGATGCGTCATGTTCATGCTTGTTTTAGGATATCACCCCTATTAATATGTGCTGGCTGATGCAGAAGGAAAGCCTAACGCGGGTCGTGAGTATGGTTATATGGAAGTTGCTGACTAAAGAAAAGTTTTCATGTAGGACAACACGCCTTAATATGGAACATATCGTTTTTAGGTGGACTCTAGGTGTTCACCTTGCATATGGGCCGTCCCTAGCGGGAAATCTTCATGTATATGGCAGGGTGGTCCTCTAGTTATCAGGGTCAGAGCAATGCCCATTAACATTTTAATAATTTCAAACGTGAAGAATTGATTTATGGTATCAATATATTTTTTCCGCAATTAGGTATATATAGGTTTGTCCCTTTCAAGAAATTTCAAGCTATCGACACCAGTCTACCTCAAGCCATTCTCACTCTACGATTTATTGCTCTTCCTCATCAGTCTTCTTCAGCAGTTTTTAACATTTGCCTTCTTCCATCCACATGTACCTACTTTCACCAACACTTCCAAGCTTTTTCTCAGTATGAAGTGTACCATTCTTAGCAATGGCAGGCTCGCCCTTTTCACTCTCGCCATCACACAATTCGGCCTCATTCTAGCCCACCCTTCCATGGAGAAACGCGGTGTCCCCATCGCCATGGGAGCTGCCAAAACATACGGAGCAATCGGGGCCACGACTCTCACTAGCACAGGCAACACCCTCATCACCGGCGACTGCGGAACCTGCCCTGGAACAGCAATTACCGGCTTCCCCCCTGGAGTGTGTACCGGAACAACATCTGCGGGTGGAACAGCAGCTTGCGCCGCAGAAGCCGCTTGTCTTTCAGCATACAACAATGCTCGAGCTCTTGCCCCTACCGCAAAAGCTCTCCCATCATCGGACCTCGCAGGCTTGGCTTTGGCTCCAGGCGTCTACAAATTCCCTACGTCGGCAGTCACTAATTCGGCCATTCTCACACTTAATGGAGCTACGAACACTAAGGGCCAATTCATCTTCCTTATCGACACAACCTTTACAACGGCCGCTAGTTCCAAAGTGGTGTTAATCAACGGCGCACAAGCTTGCAATGTTTATTTTATTGTTGGTTCGTCTGCTACTATTGGGGATGCAACTGCCATGAACGGAAATATACTGGCGTATACTTCTGTTGGCCTGACCAATGCTGCGAGCAATAAGGGTACTCTCTGTGCACTCAATGGAGCTGTCACGTTGATCAACAACGCCCTCACTGCTCAGACTGTCTGCACTTCATAAGCTTTCGTGCTTGTTGCGATTTTATTCCTGTTGTTTACCAAGATTTAGCGTACTTTACTAGTTACAAATCAGATCACCACAATTTATTCTAGGGAACGAATTGAAAACCGTCTTTGGGCCTCTCCCCTGCTTGTGATAAGTCGGAACTCGCTGTATCTAGCCACCGACTGGTCCACCAGTGTACTACCCCTATCTACGTGAAGCCACCGTGATTAGTATCCTGAACTCCTAGTATACCGAGCTAGGGCCTGGAATTACAATTATTTACACAAATAGCATGGGCGAAGTAGACTCGTACTATACTTCAGAAACTTTGTTAAGTGATAGAGCCACTAATTGCAAATAGGACCACAAAAAAATCCGATGAGGTTAACAACCTGATGAGTATACCCGTCTACTGCCGCAGCCATCGACTTGAGATGGTCAAGAGGGGTTCTTGAGTCCAGATGACCCTGCTGTAAGTCTTTGGGTGTCCTCGGCACTCGAATATAACTAACCTATTACCAGGTATCGCCATACAACCTCTAGAGCGTGCGGTCCACGCGATACTTTTCTATTTTATTACTGGAACAGCTCCCAACTCAGACATTTTGCCATATAACTGACACAGGCTGCAGTGTATCAACCTTCCTCTGGTGGGTACTCCTCCACGTTAGTATATTCGTGAGTGTGCGAGGCTTGCACTCTCACAGCTCCGGACTCTTCTACTTCTCCTATACGAGCCTATCCCTGGAAAACCTAATCATCGTCCTCCTAATTCCTCTCTACTCCATCGAAAGCGGCTTAGGGTACCTGCCTTGTTACCTCTGTCGTTCGCTTACCCCGACCTTTCGTTTCACTCAAGGTTGGTGTAAAGCGTAGTCCCCAGGGTCTCACGGGAGTCCAGGGAACCAGGTCAGAAGGCAGGAAGGAAGATCGTATTGCAAGACAGTAGGTCTACGTATATACAGCGACTATCGGCTGGAGGCCTCCTTCTGAGGCTTCCAGCTCCTTATATCCTACGTTCGTACATACCCTGGTTTACCGAGCCCTAGTG
>KV454855.1:0-11838 GCA_001662585.1 Pseudogymnoascus sp. WSF 3629
TAAGTAGCAAATGAATAGAAAAAGTAGAGGGAAAGGAAGCATAAGAAGCATATAATGTAAGGTAGTAGTCCCTTTATACAAGAGGGAGAGGATATCCTTTAGAGTGCTAAGGTTAATGCTTAAGTCTATATAGAGGTAGTAAGTAGGACTGCTTAGCAAGTGGGTTCTATAGGCTAATAGTAGCACTATGGCATATGTAGTAATATAAGGCATAATGCTTATATGTATAAGAGGTGCTAGGAATTAATTATAATTAAATAAGGGTCATTATGTAGGGTAGTAGTAGTGTAATAGTAGTAATAGTCATAGTTTGGTGTTTTCATGTCTAACTTGCTTATGTGTCTAACTTACTTATAAAATATGTTAACGTATTCTATAAGCAAGTAAGCCACTTTCCTAAGTTCTTATGCATACACTTATATTCTAACTCTAATACCTTAATGCTAGAGCTCTTAAATAGCTCAAAATGAGGGCTAAATTGCCCTAGTGCTCTAGGCCTATTAAAGGGGCTAATTCTAAAGTATTAGAGCTATAGTAAACTTATATAATATAGACTACTTAACATTATAGTAATGTGCTTAAGGCATTCCTCCCTAACGTGATATGTACCTTACTAATACTAAGCTTACTTAACTTAAAGAGAATTGCCTTAAGGAATGGATCCTATTAATGGATTAACAAGGCCTAGCCCCTAGGGCTAATACTATATAACAGATGGCTAATTTACTCCTTAGCAAATGTGCTCTAGAGCTTAAGGTTGGAATTAATTAGGTACATAATTACGTCTACTATCATAACTTATTAAAGTTATAATTTAATTATAAATACAACTATTAACAAGCCCTATGTGAAGATCTAAGACTTCTTTAAGATTAGTGTTAACTTGTATATAATACATAAGCTAAATATAGCATTACATAGAAGGATATATACAACTTTAACAAAACTAGCTTTTAAATAGGAGTAATATTAACTATAAAGGTTATATTAGGATCTTAAAGAGCTAGGCCTATATTAATTTAACTAGGGAATTAAGAATGGGTTATAGTAATTAAGTATATATGTGCTATAGGTAAGAGTATTCCTCTAATGATAATATTTAAAGGAAAGATGCACCTCTTAACTTAGTATGCTACTAAGCTTAGAATACCTTTAAATTAGACAATTAGAGTTAGTAATAATAGGTAGACTATAAATACCCTAGAGCTTACATAGCTTATAGAGGTATTTAAAAAGCATATAAAGGATTATATAATTAGCAATTATAGGCTCTTAATCCTTAATGGCCATAGAAGTCATGAAACACTAGAGTTTAACCTATTTTATAGAGAATACTTAATTATAACACTTTATATGCTACTATACTCCTTCCATTTATTATAACCTCTTAATGTTAGTTGTTTTAGCCTATTAAAAGAGGTATATAGCAAGTAAGTTAAGCTTTAAATGTAAGGTGGAATTAATTACATTAACAAGCTATATTTCCTTATAAACTACTCTAAAAGTCAACTATAGGCCTTATTATTAAGTAATATCCTAGGTGGATTTATAGCTATAGGCCTAGTTCCTTTTAATCTAGAGTGCATACTTAAAAAGCTTCATATTATACTATGTATACCAACTCCTCTAGCCCTACCTATATAGAGTTCTCCTTAGAACCCTAAGACGCTACATACTATTAGGGACTTAGAGCACTAGGCTTAATTAATTAGGCACTCTATTTAACACTTAGAATCAAGCCCTATGTAACTTGTACTTAATTAGGTAATTAAGGGTTGCTAACTTGTAATACATAATGCAAGGCTCCTTATAGAAGAGAATCATTAGTTATGAGCTAAGAACGTGAGGAAAAAGCTCCAACGGGCTAGGTGTAAGACCCAAATTGCTACAAGAGGAGTTCTTACAGCCTAGGAAGGCCTAGATAGGTCTCAAATTTACAATATTAAGTCTGTAGAGCCTATAGGGCAGGTTAGAGGGCAATTACAGGAGGCTCGAGTACGTGCACCACCAACGTGTAGCTTATGTAAATCACTAGCGCACACGGCTCGTACCTGCCCATTAAGGGTTAATTCCAATTAGCCTAGTTGAATAGAGCATATTCTAATTAGTTTTGTAGTTATAAAGGGTGTTGTACAGGAATCCGAGAAAAGTGGCTCACTGGCTTGTGTGGCTCACTCGCTTGTAGAATACGTTAGTTAAATTCCATAGTTTTCAGTATTCTATGCACTCTATTTATGCCTCAAAGATTCGAATCATAACTCAAATCAGATTCTAATCATGATTCGGCGAATACTTCAAAAATATGAATGAATCGCCGAATCGCTGAATCGTATTCGGGAGGTGATTCGCCGCACACTGGTACCCAGAAGTATATATTAATAAATGCTTCAATTGACTATTATCCTATCTATATACCACGGTTGACGAACTTAGTTGTAGGTGAAAACAGCAGGAACAGAAGCATATCCAACACTTTTGGCCCCCAACTCTGGGCCAGGAGTTGGAACCGAAGCCAAAGCCGAAAGAGGCACTAGGTTGAGCTTCCGGTCTAGTCTCATAGCCCAGTCCCACCCCCTCCGGGAGAAGCTGATGGCGATCTTGATGCACAGCCTCGCTGGCATCAGGAGCTTGATGCCATTGTTGGGATCGGCTTCAACATCGAAGCCACCCAAAGCGCCCAAGGATAAGGGCCTAAGACAAGGCACCTGCGCAGGTTCCTTCCTATCCGTGCGCCAATCTCGCTTTCAACACTTGATCGCAATTTTGAGACTCCTAGGATGGAAGTGCTTGTGGAGTCGTGTAAAAAGCATGTACAGTACCGGGGGAATGAAGTGGATCTGTGCGTTGGCGGGCCGCTGCGACGAGCCGCCCGTACTGAAGTAGACGACGCGTTTCGTTTTCGCTGGGTCCACGAAGCCACAGGAAAATACACGGACTGTGAAGCATTGTCATAGCATCGAAATCATAGATGAGTATGCGCGTGAAACACCAACACAGCTAAGCCCCAACTGAGTGCATATCTAAGCTACTGTGGGTGGAAATTAACCAAGGGCCAGCGCGGGTAGGTCGGATGAAACGCTGCTTTGGGGTCGTTGCATGCGCCACTCGTTTGACTAGAAACAGCTATGTACGCAGAGTTTCCATTTCCAGGTATTGCTGAAGCCATTGCCAGGGGAGAGTTCCAACTTATGGCAATGGTCTCAAGGGTCGCAAGGCTCGTGATACTCTATTCCCTGCGAAACTCAGTCCCCATGGCGGCCGTGCCACAGCCTAGTCACCCTGGGAACAGAAGCTTCAAACGCAAGGCTGAGACCTGACCTCTCGGCCTTGCCGTGGCTGTGAATGATCTCTATCCAATGGAATACCATAAGGTTGGTGTGCGCATCTGCAAGGGTCGGAAGCTCAGCGGCTAGGTTCAACCAGAAGCAATAACTTAAGTTCGTTTTCCCCTCAAGTCTTTGCTACTTTTTCTGCCGCATATACATTACTTTATCTTTTCCATTGCCTTGAACTTTCTATAGCTTGATTTGAGCTTACAACTCTGAGCCATACTTATTACGATGGGGTCCGTAGAAGCGCCATCAGATGGGGCATTTGGATACGACTTTGAAGACCAGCAAACTCGAATGCAGCGAGACTTGATTGACGACCTCCAGAAGATTGATGTATCTAAATCTCTCGACCTCCCTCAAGTGAGCAGCTTACTCCTGTTATCGAGCAAGTTATAATTCTTTTAGTTGGTTGTTGTTGGCGATCAGAGCACTGGGAAAAGCTCCGTTCTTCAAGCCGTGACGGATATTCCTTTCCCAGTCAATGACCAGATGTGCACACTGTTTGCAACCGAAATCACTCTCCAGAGAACGTCGCCTGGTGAGCCCACGACTGTTGAGATCTCCATTGATCCATCTGCGGACGAGCCACCGGAGCGGAGAATGGAATTGCTTGCATGGCAACCCAAGGACTTCAATACAACTGCTACTTTAGACAAGGCAGCGGTGACGAATATTTTCAAACAGGTATATAAATCAATATACCTCCAACGTTACTTGACGTCAGAACTAAACCTTGTATAGGCCGAAAAAATCATCATCAGAGATGCTAGTAAGAAAAACTCGGGGGCCTCTAAGCTGAACCCCAACCGTCTCAGCAGTTCAACTCTGCGCATTACTAGACGCGGACCAAAGGAGACGAATTTCACAATTGTTGATGTGCCAGGTCTTGTCCGTGGTAAGCTACCTCTATTCATGAATTGAACCGCTCTAAACGCAGCAAAAGGGAATGAAACACACCCTGAGTACAAGACCGCAAAGGGCCTTGTGAAGCATTACTTGGACAAGCCGCGAAGCATTGTTGTGTACGTAAACTAACCCCCTTTCAAAGTATTGTAGGACTAACGGAAGCAGTGTTGTCATCGATGTGGTAGATTTAGAGAGGCAAGAGATATTCCAAATGCTGAATGGCATGCCTGACGAAGAATCTCGCGTTATTGGAGTTATTAATAAGTGCGACACGAAGCAAAAACAGTCGCATGATTGGGTAATTATTGCCTTTGGGCACTCTACTGGAATAGATTTACTTACGAAGATTAGGTATTTGGCCTCATACAAAACAAAGATCAGTCAGAGTCACGGCGCTTCTTGAAAGAGGGCTGGTATGGCCTTCGGAATCGACAGGCGTCTGAGCTATCCATCACTGATGATGAGCGAGACAAGCTCGAGGAGGAGTTTTTCAAAGGCGACGACTGGAAATATTTGCCCAGAGATAAACTCGGCAGGAATAACTTGAAAAGAGCCCTCGTGAAGATGCGCAATACACATATCAAACAGAGCTTTCCGGGTTTGCTTCTCGAAATCGAGACGAAGCTCGATAGGTGCATAACTCACATCGACCAACTGGGACCACCACGAACTACAAACCAAGCGCAGTTTGTTCTCATCAACCGAATTGCAATGGCTTATTCTAAATTTGCGGAGGCAGCCCTAGATGGGCACTACGAAATTGTTAACGACGAGAAACTTTTCGCTCGAAGGCTCATTCGTAGCGGTCTTCAAGACTTCTACAATTCTATGGATAAAGGGGGCCTTAAAGTTCCCTTTAGGGCACCTAAGGAGGATGCTGAACTCCTTGGTAGAACGCCGGAGCTTGAGTGGCCAGGAGCACTCTTGGCTACCCCAACCTACAGCTGGATACAGGAGGCAATAGAAAGGTACAGAGGCAAAGAAGATGCAGATGAAGTGAATCTCCCAGTCAAAACTCTGCTATGGAAGCAGCAAATGGCAAATTGGAAACATATCGCGATAAGCGCGCTACAGAATGTTCAGAAGACTGTCGATTCCGTTAGTGCTGGGATATTTAAAGCAGCTTGCCCTGACAAAGACCTTGGGGTGAAGTTGCAACAGTGGCTGCAAGACGATTTCGCCAAGGCGTCAAGAAACGCGAAAGATGAGCTGCGGCGTCTTCTAGATGATGAAGAAGGTGCCTCGCTACATACGCTCAACCCCCTGAGGCAAGAGAAGAGGCATCTGTACCAACGAAAGCGGATATCGGACATCACTGAGGCTCTCAAAGCACAGGTTCCTGCTTTAGAACAACCTCATGCGGCAGACCCGCCGTTGAAGGTTAACGCAATTTCCACATACACAGTCATCAGGTCCATACTCGCCCATGACGCCAGGCTTGTTGCTACCTTAACCACGCACGACAGCCTGGCCTCCTACTACGACGTCGCCATGCACCGCTTCGTGGACAACTTCGCCACGCAGGTGGTCGAGCGGCACCTTCTTGGCCCGAACGGCCCTCTGCGCCTCTTTACCTCCAATTACGTGACGACTCACCTGTATGGCGAAGAGAATGCAGCGGACCTCGCCGAGCTGGCGGGCGAGGACCCAGGTATTGCACAGAAGCGGATCGAGCTGTGCAGGGAGAGAGATGGTCTGCAGGAGAGCTGGAAACGAGTGCAGAATTTTAGGGTCGTCTAAGTGCAATCGAAAGCAAGCATAGATATAGTACTGTAATAGCCTGTTCTATATACCGTACTATAATAAGTAAAGTAACGTTTTATAAACTGTGGTTCAGGTATATGACCGTGTAAGAGCAAGTCACATGACAGCATCAACGCGTTGCATCACATCAACGACTTTTGGATGTGAAGCCGGGGATTATTTCGATGAACTGGATATTTTCATTGCCGATGGCACTACCCTGTC
The DNA here is from genome assembly GCA_001662585.1 of Pseudogymnoascus sp. WSF 3629. Taxonomy (NCBI): domain Eukaryota; kingdom Fungi; phylum Ascomycota; class Leotiomycetes; order Thelebolales; family Thelebolaceae; genus Pseudogymnoascus; species Pseudogymnoascus sp. WSF 3629. The sequence goes on from KV454855.1 coordinate 6,207, forward strand.
ATGGGCTCTTCTCTTCCCGTGCCTCTTCCGCGCAGTTCTACCATCCGAAATGTGCATACAACATAGTTCGTTAGTGCCAAGAAGGAACAATGAAAATTTAGACTTAAACCATCGCGTGGGGATCATAGTATAGGAGCATAATTACGGGGGGTATCATCGGGTGGTGGGATCATCGGGTGGAGGACCATCCGGTGGAGCCATCACTAATCCAATGACCATTATCTTCTGATGGCCCTTCACTGAGGAACCACCTCAGTAAAATAGCTATTTAAACTTAGATATCGACTTTGTACACGAGAAATCTATCTACATAATACAGGAATATAAGTCATGTCCTCGCGGATTCCAATACGATTCTACCTTCACAATGGCAGCTTTGTCTAAATGGCGGGAGTGCCCATCCGTACGAATTGACACCTTAGATAATTAACATCCACTCTCTATTCCCTAGCTATATAGTCTTTGGACGGCTCTTTGCTTCTAAGCTTGTGACTACCTTTGCAGTAGCAATAACTCCCATTGCAAAACCTGCTTCATCAAAGTTGTAGATATCCTGCTCTAAGATGCTATATTTTGTAACTATGTTTCGTATAAGAGAGAACTACCCTTGAATTATCTTAGGATCTTTGCATTTTGCTCTTTTATAATCGTACTTCTAACTAAACTTTGCTTTGATTTCTATATGACGCTTAATGAAGTTAGTAGTCTAGTTCTTTCTAATATGGCTCTTGCCTTATTTAGAGAGTAGGAGGTTAGCCATTTCTTGTACATCTTGTGGCTAGGGTAGAAATCCATGTGAATCTAGGTTAATAATATACTAAACAAGAGCTAACTCTTCATATAGAGTTAATTTTCATAAGTTAGGGGTAGAGTTACGTTAAGAAGTAATACTATGAGCACGTTATCTAAGTGTTGCTTTAGGGACATTATATGACATTATAGTAGCTTAAATACTTTAAATATAGCCTTGTTTAATTAATTAGATAGCTAGAGGTATCCTACCCTCTTTACTAGAGGTTTTAACTTAAGTTAGTGTTGCCATAAGTTGAATTTTGTTAAGTTGACACGTTTTGGTGTTTTAGTACATTACTTGCTTGTATACATCACTTACATGTAAATTACATTATAGAAAGTTATATATAAGACATTATATAACATTGTGCTTACTTAAATACTTTAAATATACCCTTCTTTAATTAATTAAATGGCTAGAAGTATTCTATCTTCTTAATTAGACAGCTTAGCTTAGTTTAGTAGTAGCATTATTAAGTATATTCTATTAATGCATTTTAGTGTTTTAGTAATCCCCTTGCTTATGTAATCCCTTTGCTTATAAAATACATTATCTTTAACTTATAGAACTTATTATATATTCCTATGTTTATATAATCTAAGAAATGTCTATACACTTCTAGGCCTTAGAATAATTAGAGAGAACTCTTCTAAGATAGGATTAGACTTACCTTTAATCTTATTTATAACACTAGCACAAATGGTATATATCTTTAGAGAATCTCTATAGCTAATTTCATAGCTAAGAGGCACTATCTAATTCTATAGTATAGTGTAAGTAAGTACTTTGCTTTTGTCTACCCCCTTTATAGATACTATCTATAGTATAAGAAGTTTATAAGCCTCCTCTTTCTATTAAAGTTCCTATAAATCTCTACCCTCTAAGAGACAAGCCTTTATAAAATCATCTAATGTCTTATACCCTTTTAGAGCATTATTAGCAATTATAAGGGTAAAAAAGAACACTAACCTATTATACTAAAAGCTATTTTCTAACTTAAGAATAATATAAAAGCTATTATCTATTAGCTGTTATTCTAGATATATTAATAGATCTTATATAACATATATATATAGTAAGTAATACATCTAAGTAAGTAATGTACTTTATTATACTCTACTAACATAATAGTATATAATTCTATAACAATAACAAAAATCAATTAAAGCTCTTTAGGATCCTATTTTAAAGAGGTCTCTACTATAATCTAATATATCTATGTATTATAACTAACCTAACTATAGTTGCTACAACACTATAAGTGTGTTTCTTCCCTTAGCTTCCTACTACTACTTATCCTTACTTCTTACTCTACTTGCTACATAATGTCCCTCTTGTCCTATAGCTCCTATGCTTTCTATTAACTAAGTAATCCTCCTTGCTATAGATGTCATAGGCATGGTAAGTATAAGCCTAGCTAGCATAGTAGTGTTAGACCTAGGTTGCACTAGGGACCATAGTGCCTTAGGCCCCTAGGTCTAGGTATCTCTAAAGAGGATGAGTTAGGGGCTAACTACTAGGGGTCTAAGTCTAAAGAACTCTCTAAGTAGATGGGGATCTAAGTCTAAAGAACCCCCTAAGTAGATAAGGTAACTAAGTCCTATAGTATTAAGGGCTTAGAGTTTAGCTTGTTAAATATAGTACTATCTACTATACCTAGGCCTAAGGCATGCTATTTATATAAACTCTTATAATAGACATGTTTTTTTAGCCCTCTAGCACTTACTTAGTACTTTATTTACCTTTTAGAGGTTCTAGTTCTCTATCTTTAACAATGCTAATTAATGCATTATTTATAATGTACTCTTTATAAACTAGTTAATAGCTATATAGATTAAAGTTAGAGAGCTATTTTAATGGTATAAAATCTAAGTTTTAATAAATGTAGACTATAACATAGCTTTAATTAGGTTGTTTAGCATTTAGGAAACCTAGGGTTAAGTAGTACCTAGGTAGGAGCTTAGAGGCGTTAGTGTCTTTAACTTAAGATTAAGTGTAGAGATTACACTCTTAGGGTTAAATAGAAGAGGTCTAGCACCTTAGAAGCCTCCTTAAATGTTACTTTCTATTATTATAATGTTAAATGTAGTATAGAAGGTAGGAAAGAAGTTGTCCTTAGTAATGTAAATAATATAAGCCTATATTATATATTTAATTTACTAACTATAAGCTCTTTTTAATAGGCTAAAATAGCTAACATTAAGTGGCTAGAGTAGATAGGAAGAATGAATAGGTATATAGAGAGTTATAATGTTATGTTCTTTATAGTACTCCTTAAACTTGTCTAAGTAGTAGCTCTTATAACTATTAAGGACTAACAAGTAGTAACTACTAATAGTCTAGGACTTTATATGCTTCTTAAAATGCCAAATCTAATCTATACCTCTCTTGTTTGTAATCTAACCATTTTTAGAGATAGTAATTACCTAGTTAGGTAGAAATCTAGTGTTTTAGTACTAAGAGGCAAGGTGGTTTTTACCTATAATAATAATGAATGGTAGTACTACCTAACCTTAAGAGCTAACACCTTAGATTACTATAACCTATTCCTAATTACTAGACTATACCTTCTTTGCTTTTATATACCTATCTAAGCTAGTTATAACTATAGTAGTAGAGATAACACCTATTATAAACCTAGTCTTATTAAAGTTGTAGATATCTATATTATAGATGCTATATTTTGTAATTATATTACACATAAGCTTAAACTAACTATAGATGACTTCTAGGTCCTTACACTTAGCCCTCTAATAGTTGTATTTCTACTAGAAGCATGTCTAGAGCTCTAGGTAGCATTTAATGAAGTTATAAGCCTAACACATCCTAATATATAGTAAGTTATGTATTATAAGTAGTTGATTTGCTATATCTTTAATAATAGACACTTAAGGAGGAAACCCTTTTATAACTAGGTTAAGGATGTATTAAATAAGGACTAATTCCTCTAAGTTAGTTAATTTCCTAGAATTAGTAAGAATATTACATTGTAGGTGTTAGCTAGCATGTTAGTAATGTAGCATAGCTTTAGGAACACTATAGATCTTTACTATAAACCTAATGCTTATACCTTTATAATTTTCAAGAGCTTTAAATGTAAGGATGATCCTACTTTCATTTAAAGAAGATTCTATGTTTTATTATAGAGAAAATTAAAGTTGAATGTATAGGGGTTATGTTATAGTATAAAGTATGTTACTTACTTAGATATGTTACTTACTATACATATACGTTACTTATTGTTCTTATCTTTATATTTTCCTTTTATAAACCTTTAAATCACTTTAAGTTCAAAAGTAAACCTACTACTAGGTAGCTATAATAGATAAATATAGCAATCTAGTTAATTAATAGAGTAGTATTATATATAACGTATTTCACAAGTAAGTGGCCTACACAAGCGAGTGGCCCACGAAAACACCAAAATTAACAATTACTACAACTACAACTACACCACCCTATATAATGACCCTTATTCAATTATAATTGATTCCTGGCGCCTCTCGCATGTACGGGCATTATGCCCCATATTACCACATGTGCCACAGCGCTTCTGTCGGCCTGTAGAACCCACCTGCTGAGTAGTCTCACTTGCCACCTCCGTACGGATTTGAGCATCAACCTCAGCACTCTAAAGGATATCCTCTCTGTCTCATATAGAGAGGCTTCCCCCTTGCATTATACGCCTCTTGCGCTTCCTTTCCCTCCTCTTTTTCTGTTCATTTGCTACTTGTAGAGCCTTAACTTCTGCCTTGAGTAGAACAGCAGAATGCATCATAACCTAAGCTCCTTTTGCAAGCTGGCTTAGTGCATCATTAATTAAGCTAGGAGAGCTATTCTGATGTCGTACGACACGGTTCTTAATATGCTCTGTTTGAAAATCAAGCTCCCTTATAGTTTGGGGAGTCTTTGAAGTCCAATTGTCACTCCTAACTATCAGAGGGGTCAGAGTCCTTAAGCGTAGATTTAAGTAAGAGAGAACACTCTGTGGCTCGTACGGAACTAGCCCTGTAGCTTAGAATCCACTCTTAATGTTCTGCTCTGTAAATGTAGCTTTAAATGCTTCTTTAAATGCAGAGAGAAACTCAAGCTTCGTGATATGGTTTAGCCTGTTCTGTACGAAGGTTTCAATCTAACGTCCGTACGAAAGCTTTAATGGAGCAAAGCAGCTTACATCAAGCGGCTGAAGAATGTGTGAGGAGTGTAGTGGCATACAGAGGGTGATTATCTTCTGTTCTATGTAGTAGTGCTGAAATTGAGCTGAGAGGTGGCTCTCATGTCCATCCAGAATAAGAAGGCGATAGGTTCCGATCGTACGAGCGCTTGTATGTTGATTGAAGTGTTGAATCCACTCATACCTAATTGAATTTGAAGTCCACCCATTCTCACTTAGTGTAATCACCTAATCGTCTAGCAATTTTGAGTCCTCATACCAAGCAGAGAGGTGATTCTGCGCCTTAAAAATGATGAACGGCAGGAGTGCCCATCCGTACGAATTGACACCTTGGATAATTAACACCCACTCTCTATTCCCTGGCTGTATAGTCTTTGGACGGCTCTTTGCTTCTGAGCTTGTGACTACCTTTGCAGTAGCAATAACTCCCATTGCGAAACCTGCTTCATCAAAGTTGTAGATGTCCTGCTCTAAGATTCCGTATTTTGCTACCGTGTTTCGTACGAGAGAGAACCACCCTTCAATTATCTTCGGATCTTCACATTTTGCTCGTTTGTAATCGTACTTCCGACTAAACTTTGCTTTGATTTCCGTATGACGCTTAATGAAGTTGGTAGTCCAGTTCTTCCTAACAGGGCTCTCACCTCGTTCAGAGAGTAGAAGGG
>KV454856.1:0-11802 GCA_001662585.1 Pseudogymnoascus sp. WSF 3629
TAGGATGGCAACTTGCTTGTGAAATACGTTATATAGAGGAAAATAATATTATGGGATTTTCTACTAGATTATATGTGTTCTAACCTAACTATAAATATTGCCCATTTGTAAATTAGTTAACCCATTTGCAAATGGGTTGACCTAGTTGTAAATAGTAGGAGTAAGAGTAGAAATAGTATATTAATCTAAACTATATTTCTAACTATATTAGCTCTAGCCTACTTCCTCCTAGGCCTATTAACTAGAGGCCTATTAACTAGAGCTATTTCTGTCTAAATAGTTAGACCTAATAGATTTCTACAATCATAATCATCCTTATGGTAGTATATGCTATACTACCTATCCTCTTTATAGCACCTACATTGCTTTGTATTACAAACCCCTTTACATTAACATAATACTCCTACTTGTTCACTTGTAGAAGCCTCTCTTATAGCTAGCATAAGTGTGACTTCCTTTATAGAATTAGGAATAATAATATCTAGCCATAGAGCTTACTCTATAGCCCCTAGCTCTTTAGTAGGAATAAGGCGTTTAATAATACTAGATAAGGTTACAACCTTATACCTATGAGAGTAAGGCTCATCTAATATACATGTAAAGAGCTGCTTATTATTAGTTAATGTCCTATCTTCTCATGGAACCTTTAAGGAGACTATTACCCTAATATCAAAGTGCTAAATATCATGCTTCTTTGTGTACTTTTACACCATCTAGGCTCTTGCTTTCTAGGTAGATTCTATAGCCTATTAAATTACTAGATCTTGTTCCTAAACCTTAATTCTAGGCTTAATTCTAGGCTAAGCCTAGCTCCTGCTCCTACGCTTAAGCTAAGCTTAGAGCTAAAGCTTGCTCTTAGGCTTGCTCTATGGTTTGCTCTATGATTTGCTCTATAGTTCACTCTAGGGTTTGCTCTAGGGCTCATAGGCATTAATGTCAAACCACTCATTAATTAGAGAGCTCTAAATTAGTAGTGTAATTCATAGGTTGATTTCTAAGCTAGTGTCTAGGCTAATTCGCATTGTAATTTAAGAGTTCCCCTAGCAAATTCTAATATTAATTCTTAAGCTAGCTTAGGCTAGTGGACTTAGGCTTAGAGCATATATTAGAGCTTAAATAGAGTCTTCTTAAGCAATCCTAATAGTAATATCCTTCTGCTTCTAGCTATTAAGCTAGTTGATATATGATGTATGCTCTTAAAATAGCAACTCTATAGGTACACACCTAATTGTAGAGTGCTTTTGAGTGTTTATAGCTAACATAACTTCTAATAACCCATTAGCCTACTCTATAGATCCATGATCCATTTTCCATGCTCATAGCTTTGCTTTAACAACTCCATTTGCCTACTTAACTAGGCCTTATGTTTGTAGTAACTATGGCGCTCCATTTATCACTTAAATTCAATACTTTCGTAGTAGTATAAGTAGAGCCCCTTTAAATTCCTTTCTATTATTATACTATATAATCTTAGGTAGTAAGAAAGCTATAATAAAGAGAGTAAAGGCGTCTATAATAGGCTCTACATGCTTGCTCTTTAATGGATATAGCTAAGTATATTTTAAGAAGTGATCTTTAACGTGTAATATCCATTTAAATTGACCTAATAGCTCATGTCTCATATTAATAAGGTTGATCTATACTCTCTCCTATGCTCTTTCTATAATGATTAGGACTAATGGAGCTTTTGTTATAGCTAGCCTATTTAAAGCATAGTTCTTACATCGTTTAAGTATAAACTCAACCTCTTCCTACTTTATCCTATAGTATTTCTGTTAAACTATTACCTAAGTCTTCATATAGCTAGCATAGAGAAGTTGTAAATGTTTGCTAGTAATAGCATTAAAGGCCTTACTTTCTAGAACAGTATATCATAGGTTTAAGAACTTAGAATTAGGCTTTTGATATAGCTTGTTGTTTATAAGTTAGAATTCTGTATACGCATGATGTTTAAGCCTTAAATCTGTTAGGTTGTTAGGCTTAAGATGAGGATTATCAAGGTATATATGCATTTAGTGCCATTTCTCATATGGAATACGCTCTTGATTGACGTATTTTAGAGCCTAGACATAAGACTGAAATGCAGCGCGAATATCACTAGGAAATGGATTGATAGAAGCAACTATAGCTGTATTTAGAGAAGCCATATTGGGTATTGAAGGTTGTATGTTGAATAGTTACAATATTACAGCTAACTGTGGATTTATTACCCACTGCTTCACGGTAGGCAGAAGCAGAATGCACCCAAGAAGCAGAATGCACCTGCTGTGATGGATTTCCCCCACAACTTGTATTACAACTACATTAGGAAGTATGAAAGTAGCTACTTAATACATAAAATTCAATGCTTCGTCTTCAAATTCTTCATTTAATGAAGGTGCATCGCTTTCCTACCCGTTTTCTAGGCCAAGGGAGATATAATCCTGTTAGGTTGCAAATGGTAATTACGTCAATTTAATATCCTCTTCTTCCTTAATCTCCACCCTATTTTTAGCCTCTCTTTTCTGAGCTAGGGCCTTCTCATAAACCTCAAACTAAATCTCTTGAAATAGGGGATTCCCTATTAGTTCCTCACGGACCTAGAGGTTAATCTCTGCATCTGTAATAAGCTTTTCTAGATCTGGAATAGGGGCTGAAAGCGTAGGATCAATGTTCCTAGTTTTGAGGCTATTAATACGAGCTTTCTCTGCTTTTCGCGCCTTTACCCTAGAGTCTCTATATCCCTTTCGAATCCGATTCCAGGCTCTTGAATAAGCCGTAGTTCTCTTCTTTTTTTGAATAGCTTCGTGTTTTGCCTTTCTCTCTGCTATTAAAGCCCTTGCCTCATCGCCAGTTATGTGCCCACCCTTTTGTAAGACTCTTCTATTTGAGCCCTTAGACCTTGCATTCTGTTGAGCCTAAACACGCTCAGTTAGGCTCAATAGCTCTCTCTCATGAAGTTCCCTAAGAATAAGAACAACCTTCGTCCCCCGAATCGTAGAGTCAATTGCCTGCTAACTAGGGCTACTAAATACACCCTTTTTGGCCTGTAGTTTACTCTCGAGTTAAGAGAGGGCATTACTTGCTTCTGTAGCTTGAGTTGGCGTCTTTAGAACTACTAGATTAGGTAATTCTAGAGGCTCTAGCTCTAGCTCTAGTTCTTGAACCGAATACTTCTTCATTAATTCAAAAGCGTTCTTAGGCTTAATTAGCCAGATTCTAGACTTCCGAAAAGCTCCTTAAATAGTTGTATGAAGGAACGTCTTCTCTTGTATTCTAGGAAGGTCGCGGAAAAATGACCTAATTATATACTAAATATCTAAGCGCTAAGTAGCTAATTGAATTGCTTTTTGGTACTAATGTGCGTAAGGTTGGAAAACACCTACATCCAAAGGTTAAAGAATATGCGTTAAATGGCCAGGAAACGAATACACATGTATTTTAGCCTGTTTAGCCTTAATAGTGAATTCAGGAGCTATATGGCTTGTGTGGTTGTCCATAAGTAAGACCTTCTAACATCAGGTTTCAATAGAGCCAAGGTATAAGACAATGTGGTCAAGGTATAAGAGAGCAATTTCAGTGTTAATATAACCTATATCTGACGTAAATATCCGTATATTGCCAAGGTTAGAGTTCTCAAACCAACTCTCCATTTGGTTGGTCCCTTGAACTATTACACAAGGTGGAATAGAGGTTCCATTTGTGCATATAGTTTCAATAAGTGTCAGAGAACGTCGATTTTCAGGAAATGGTGAATACTGTGACTATAGATTATTAATTACACCATAATTTATATTATAATATAAATATACATACATTCTTTGCCTTTGTAGGAACAATAATTACTTCCCTACTAGTTACGCCAGCCTGAAACCCCTTTTCATCAAAGTTGAGAATATCACTTGCTTCTACTCTAAATTTCATACAATACGTCACCTAGCCTAAAAACCACTCCTGTACCACCTCTTTGTCTTGTGCACTAACTCGGTTTCGAGCAATTGGCTTTGTTTTCACCACTTTGAATAAATCAGAGTGCGTTAACAGGAACTTGTCAAACCATGAGGTTAATGGTAGTTCCTGGCCTTCTAATTGCTTCAAATATCTAACCGCAGCGAATACAGCATCTTTCGTTACCCCACCCCAATTGACCCTCATATATTCGATATATTCGAGTATTGCTGTAATCTGAGCATCTGAGAGAACCCGATTATGGCCACCGTTATGGCCTAGAAGCTTGGTCGGAGGATCAATCCCTTTTTCAACTCGTCGTATTCGTCGCAATTTCGATTTGAGGCTATTCGGGTTGACAGAGTGAATACGGGCTGATACGGCGATTGATTCAGTAGGGTTGTTAATAGCCCAGTCTACTGCCTGGGCCATTTTTTCGTCGTAGTGGAGGGAGGTAGGTTGTGGCATTTTGGGTCACTTCAAAAGATTCAGTCGCAATAGAAATTAGGTGAGTGATGAATGCACGGAAATTACCGGCGGGTGCATTCTGCTTCTCGGGTGCATTCTGCTTCCGCCCACCGCGAAGCGGTGGGTAATAAATCCACGGTTATATTCTACACCGCTACTCTATTCGCGACTGGGTTGAGTGGATCAACCCAGTCGCGAATAGGCCAACCAATTCGCGAACAGGCATATTCGTGGTTGGGTCAACCCATTCGCGAATGGGCAATATTCGTGGTTGGGTCGGAACATACGGTTTACTTGAGACAGACATTCGACACTTACTGTATGGATGGCTGATAATATATCAGCCACTGTCTGATACAATTCCTATCTTAACTACGATCTGCAAATTCGATATATGCCGAGAGGTATAGAAACAGATAAACAACCCTAACATCAAGTCCACCCTGCTTGCAGCCACATATCACCACAAAAAGTCCCCAAGAAGCCCTACATCACTTCTCTTTATTCCAATCCTTCCCACTCCACAAACCTCCCACAGTCCACAACCAATAATCCCGTCCCTTAATCAGCCAAATCATGAAACTGGGGAACTCATAACCCATAGCCGCCCCAACTCCTTTACTGGTTCCAATGGGCACCATTTGCGTCTCGCGTTTGTCAGCCACATACACCCTGTCGTCTCCGACCGCCGTCTCCGCCACCCCAGCATCGAGAAGGAGGTCCCGCTTGATATTAGCGCCGAGAATGGGGATCGCGGCGAGGGTCAGATGGATCGCCGGCCGAGAATAAGACGCCACGTCCCCAATGGCATAGACTCTTGGTCCGGCCCCGTCAACCCGTAGCGTGGCGGCATTGGTATCGACCCGACCGTCCGCGGTCAGTAGCGACTTATCAACAAAATCGGTATTTGTCTGCGTCCCGACTGCGGGGATATACAGATCAGCCTCCAGCGTCGTCCCGTCCTCGAGAGTCACCGTTGCCTTGGAACCCACGCTCTCCGTCCCAGCGCCTTCGGGAACTACACCCGCGACGCGCGTGTTCTTGACGACTGTCACGCCGACTTGGGCGAGGAGCCCCTCAGCTTTGATCGCAATGGATGCGCGCAGGACAGGAAGGATCTGCGCCGCGGATGTCACGAGCGTGATCTTCACCTTCGGGTTCTCGAGCTTAGAAGCAAACCACCCTGCGCGCCCATTAAGGTACTCCCCCAGCTCGCCAGCGGTCTCGACGCCAGAAGGTCCACCGCCTGCAATGACGATAGACTTCGCCGTCGCAAGAGACTCGCGAAACTCGGCCCAGCGCGCGCGCAGGAAGATGTCATCGCGGTTTAGACCGAAGAGAGGCGAGGTGGTGGTGGCGCCCGTAGCAAGGACGAGGGAGTGGAAGGTGAGAGTTTCAGTCCCGCCTGCAGCGAGGGCGACGGAGACGGAGCGGCTCGTGTGGTCGAGAGCCGTGGCTTTGCCGTGGAGGAAGCGAAAATTGGCGGCGGGGTATTGCGTGAATACCCCGGGGATGTTGACGAAGACTTTGGAGATGGGGAGGAGGTCGTCGGAGATTAGGACGCGAGGGCAGGCTGGACGGCACATGGTTTGCTCGGAGGGGCTGACGAGGATGATTTGGTAGGAGGCGGGAGTGGGTAGCTTGGGGATGGCATGCTTTAGAAGGTAGTGCGCGATTGAGACGCCGCCGTAGGAACCGCCGAGGACGACGATGTGCTTTTGAGCGGCTGGAGGGCTGGTTTGCGCCATTGTGGTGGTGGGATGAAATTGATAGAGATAACGAGGAGGTTAAACAAGAAGGGGGTTGTTAGGAAGAGGCGCGACAATGATGGTTGTCCTGAGAGGATTTCTGCCTTTGTAGCACTGGGTTGAGCGATTGTGATACCGATTGTGAAACTCCAGTTATGTATCTTGGATTCTTCACAAGAACGTCAACAGCAACGAAGAAATAGGAGGGAAGGACATACCTTTTGAAGGTAAAGATATGTAAACAAAGATAACAACTCTGCCGTCTGCTTACATTGCTATTAGGTACTTGGGTACATCCATTGCTCGCCGGCTTCGTCACCGGTGCCACCTAACTAAGTTCTGTATAGCATGCATGAAAAGGGAAATATGATATTTTATGAAGATCTGATTGGTGTTAGTGCTTATATATTGTGCATAGTGCAGCGTTCCTAGACATTTTGGGGTCCAAGTCGCTCATTTAGTTGGTCTAGACTTCTTGGCTAGGTATAGCTGTCTGTAATGCCGAAGGCCGAAGTTTGATATTGGGCCGTCAGAGAATATCTTCATTGGACATGCATGTATTATCTATCTGTATCTATGTATTGTATAGAATGTACCTGGCTATATACCGTGGCTACACCCAAGTGGCACAAAGCTGGTGTGGCTCGTGCCCGCGTCGACACGAAATGTCGGAGGATTCGTGGCGCGAAAGGTTGGTCACGATAATTGATCTGTTTACTATTTATATACTGTTTATACCATAGTATTGTTTGTGGTGAGAACACATTTCAAACTGAGTCTTCGAAGTCTATAAAGGTAAAAACTATATTGGCTTTTTTAGGAAGTTAGAAAAGAAGTGTAAAGTATAAATTGGTTGAAGACCCAAAAACCCCGAAGCGAAACTCTATCACCCTCCTCCTTCACACCTTGTTTTGAGTTGAATTCAACTGATATGGCTAACCCGTGCTAGTTGATCTTAAACATTTACACGACGTCTAGAATCTCCGCCTCGCCCGGAATCACAGTTCCGTTCAGAACAGCATCCCCATGAGCTCTCGCGACAAGAGAGTAATCTGGCAGATACCTACACAATAAGTTAGCAAGTCATATCTCTAACCACACAGCAATCCACCAAACTTACACGTCCAAGAATGGCAGGACCTCGGCAGAGCCAGGGGTATTACGCCAGTCTCTCATCAGGTCCATTGTGATGGCAAACAACCCGCCGAGATGCACACCCGCCTGCTCCATCCTACGGTTGGCGTCCGCAGCAAGTTTCTCATTGAACGTCCCACTCGCATCCGTATTTGCCCACACGGAGTAACCCTCTTGGCGGAGAGAAAGGGCGAGGAAAGAAGTACCTGGGCGTGTTAGCCTGCGAGTCTACGATGTGCTGGAGACGTTTAGTTGACTTACAAACTTCGGTGACGATACCGGCGAGGATGATCTGCTTTTTGCCCGTGGCCTCCACGGCGGCGCGGAAATCGGCGTTATCCCAGGCGTCCACTTCGCCCTGGCGGTGGACGAAGGTGGCGTTTGGGTGGAGGGCGACGATTTCTTTTGGTAGCTGGCCATTTGGGCCTGGTTGTGTCAGTACATTATTTGGTAAGACGTTTAGAAGCGTTTTTTACCGGTATCGGCAGACGTGGTGAGGATAGTTGGGAGATTGAAGAGGTTCCCAAGAGCTGCGTGGCCGAGGACGGAGTTTCTGAACTCGACGGTGCCATAGTCTCTCACGACTGCTTTGAGGCCGGTCTGAAGGTCTACCACGAGGAGAGCCTGTGAAAATTAGAGATGTATGAAATGGTAGAATTGAGAAATACTTACAGCGTTGTTCTTGTCTAGCCTTTCAAAAGTGAAGCCTGGCAAATATATATATCAGCCCGACCATAGCCAGTCATCTGTGTGCGTGGAAACTTACCATTTGCAGCAACTACGGTTGCCAGCGCAAGGCCTGTTAAAAGTTGGAACTTCATAGTGAGAGTTGGTGAGATATGATAGCTTCGTCTGCGAGTCTAATATTGGGGAACGAGAAGGTGAAGAAATGATGTAGAGAGGACTGAAGAACTGATCACTTGGAAAAAGTCGTCCTATTTATATGTCACGATCAGGAGTCGACCGACCCCTTTCTGCAGCACGTGAGCCAGCGGCTAGTTTGACAGCTACCTATGAATACACTATGATCGCCTGTTGAAACCCATGCTGCTTACCTGTCTTGGATCACTTGAGTGATATGATTCTCACATTATACCTCGAAATTGAGACGCCAGAACTTCAGAGAATACGAGTACGCCATCACTCGCATGCATGATTCCAATAGTTAGAGCTCCATAATAAAAAATTACACTCTTTGGAGGTTCTCAGACTGAGAAGTTGTTCTCTCAAACCCGTGAAACGTAGCATATCGTACCATCAGAACCAGTCCCACCCACCATATACACGTGTATCCACTGATAAGTCATAAATTATGAAGCATCTCGAGCATACTCCCTCACCGTCCGAGAGCTATTGTGGAGAGAAGTAAAAATAACCTACCTGTACGCCGATTATACAATCACCTAGCGGCAACAAACGTGGGTATAGCTCCTGCTCTTCGCGGGATATTGTGGAGGGGAAGAAGCTCTAAATCTGCACGGCGATGACAGATGCTTCGCAGATATATTAAAGATTTTGGGTTTCGCCCATCCCGAGCCCAACGGCCGGCCCATAGCCGCCACTAGAGTGGGCCTTGCACTGGTGCATCTTCAGTTGGTTTAGGTAAGTGAGGGTCCATACCTAACCTGGGGCTACTCACGGCTGACTGTGCAAGCTCAAAGAGCATGCCGCTGTTTCGTCACCCTGCGATCAAGAATCATTATTGATGACTGTCGAAGCTCGTAGCACGTGTGCTGCACGCCGAGATTTCGTGCATCAATACGAGCGCTGAATCAGCACCCGATGGGGGTGCACGTCAACGCCCCCCTGTTAGTGCTGATGTGCTCAACAACAGCGGTCTTGTAGTAAGTTAAACCACTTGCAACTTGAGATGTAAAAAGTTTAGTCTACTCTCAGTTTGCAAGAGGGTATTTCATCTTAAAGATGGACGCGCTGACCGCTGGAACTGGCCTTTGCTCGTACTATTATTTTGTCCCATAAGTCAATCTATATGCGGGATTATTTCACTCGGCGACGTCCCTGTATACTGCCAGGGCTATCTTTGTATCTATGTACTGTATAGAACTATATATCTAAGAGTGGAGTTTGCACACAACTTTATTAAAGGGCTCGCGATCAGTCAACCGGCCGTCACACCCTCCCGAAAATGCCTTGAGGGGTGGCAATCTTGGTCAAAACAGCAATGAACCCACCAAACAAGCACACGGCGCCGCTGAACATGCAGGCCTCAAAAAATCCTCCATAATGATGCACAAATACCCCATTTACTGGCGGACCTATCAGTCCCCCGAGAGAGCTTAGGGACATGCGCATGCCCATATACATCCCTATCTCCCGTGGGTCTTTAGCGCAGAGCGAGATGCAAGCGGAGAGCCCAGAGATAATAGTCCCAGAGGTGAAACCAAAGACGACAGCATATCCAATTAACGCACTGTTCGTCTTCGCTGAGTTCATGCAGAAAATGGCGATCCCCGTCGAGACCCCCCCTATCGCGAATACATTCAGTCTCCCATACTTGTCTGCCAGCACGCCTGGGATAATACGGCCGAACGTTGATGACGCGTTGGCGATTGCAAGAAGATATCCCGCGAGTGCCGGATCCATGCCTCGAGCGACAGCGTAGGTTGGAAGGTAGAAAAGCGGCGTGAGCATGCCCATAAATATGAAAAACATAGACACCATGAGCAGGACGAAAATCACCTCCGTATACGCCCTTGAGAGCCAGAACGCCGTAGTCCGCGACGTTAGTCGCGGCCTGACAGCTACGCATGCAAAAGCCAGGAGCGGGATGGGTAGGAACCCGATGACCCTTACTGACCACCCGAAGCCGAGCGACGAGTTATTTAGCATCTTCGATAGCGCGATGGGGATCACTACGCCACCAATAGAGGACCCAGAGACTACCACTCCCAACGCTGCGGCGCGGTTCTTGTCAAAGTATTGAGACACCGCTGCAAAGGCTGGGAACTGGAGGAAACCCATAGCGACACCCATTAGGACGCCTGCACCAGCATAATCTGCCAGTACGCTTTGCACAGACTCAGCATCATCACCGAAAATACGTAAACCACCGCCGCCGGCTGCATAATCTATATTACTGTCAGTGGGCTTCCCATACAACATCCAACTAAATTTGTATACTTACCCGCGAGCCATACCGATCAAACATCGGTCCACCGACCATTCCAGCACCGAATTGGAGATACGCTGATATAGACCCGATCCAGGCAATTTTATCAGGTGAGTCGCCCTGGAGCTGGTGCGTTAGATAGTACTGTTCGAAAGCACCGAACGAGTTCGAAAAGCCAAGGCAGCAGAATAATATTGCGGCACCGCCGGCGGCGACAATCCAGGCTCTGGCGCCACCATCGGGTGCTGGTTCGTCAGAGTCGGGCGAAGAGGCAGAGACATTCACTTGGTTGAGTAAATTGGGTGAGATGGAGGCGGATTTCTCTTTGTCCGACCCAGATTCAATGCTTGCCGCCGCCTCTCTATTGCTGACTTGGGTTGAGTTTTTTGCTGTAATTATTTTGGCCATATTTTAATAAGCAGTAACGTATTTCACGTACGAGTTGCCCACACGTACGAGTTGCCCACACGTACGAGTTGCCCACACGTACGAGTTGCCCACTAAAACACCAAAACACCAAAACGAGTCAACTTGACTACAGACAACATGCCACAACCAACACAAGCCCAATCGTCTAATCAAGAGGGTAGATTACTTCTAGCTATCTAGGCACTAAAGGAACATCAATTTAAGAGTGTCTGAGCTGCCGCATTGTCATACGACGTACCACGGAGGACCCTGAGCAACAGAATGAATGGAATGACTTCCTGACGCGACTCTACCCCTAACTTACAGAAGTTGACTCCGTACGAAGAGTCAGCTCTTGTTCAGTATATCCTTAACCTAGATTCACGTGGATTTCCACCCTAGCCACAAGCTATACAAGAAATGGCAGACCTTCTACTCTCTAAACGAGGTGAGAGCCGTGTTAGGATAAACTAGACTACTACCTTCATTAAGCGTAGTACGAAACTCAAAGCAAAGTTTAGTTAGAAGTATGATTATAAATGAGCAAAATGTGAAGATCCTAAGATAATTCAAGGGTAGTTCTCTCTTGTATAAAACATAGTCATAAAATATAGCATCTTAGAGCAGGATATCTACAACTTTAATGAAGTAGGTTTCATAATAGGAGTTATTACTACTACAAAGGTAGTCATAAGCTTAGAAGCAATGAGCCATCTAAAGACTATATAGCTAGGGAATAGAGAGTAGGTGTTAATTATCTAAGGTGTTAATTCGTATAGATAGATACTCCTACTGTTACGAGTCACATAGAGTAGAGTCATGTAGATAGTTAAGACAGAATAATAAATCTAAAGAAGAAAGGAAGAAGAGAAGAAGAGAAGAAGAGCGCTAATATACACAGTGCTTATTCCATAAGCAAAGAGTGAATACCCTACTAGCCCCTACATCTATAGTAACACTCTGTAGCGACACATTTATAACACTACC
>KV454857.1:0-11747 GCA_001662585.1 Pseudogymnoascus sp. WSF 3629
GAGAGGTCTGACAGCGACCGCGATGTCTTAAGAGTGGATCTTCAGCAAGTTCCTAGGCAGGACTAAGGGCGTAGTACGCACGCGCTAGAGCGCAGACATATTAGACTTTATACGGCAGCTTTTCGCGGGGAGTCCTAATAAATAGAGCAGCTGGACTGGTTTATAACCTGCACGTGCGGATGTGCTCACGTGCTCACGTACTCAATGTCGTCTCTACACCTGCTCTCTTCAGTGCTCAAGAAATCAAAGGGTGCCTACGAAAAAAAAAAAAAGGTATCTTTTTAGAAAGGCACCTACTATACTGAAGGCACCCTTTTATTTCAATACAATCAATACAAACTTCACTAGCTTCTTTTTGCAGTACTATTTGTGGTTCAAAGGTGCTATCATAGTATTTGTACTAAACCTACACTACTCGCAATAGTAGATCCCTTGGATTAACTGTCCTAGTGTCTTGATAGTTACCTGTCTATCCCATTCCTTGTTACATATCCGTAGGGTGTACCGAAAAATTACTATGGTTTATAGATGTAGGCATGTTACTAGTTGTATTCAACTAATACAAGTTTATTAACATGTTTACATAAAGGGGTTCTCCTTCATAATAGCCTAGTAGTTTAATAGGTAAATTACCATTCTATAAATAAAACGACTCTTCTATAGCAATGTTAACTTGTTAAGCAATTGTCAAGGGATGAATAAATCCTCCCTAAGGTGCTAGTAGACGTGAGTACTTACTATAGGTAATGTTTAAATGGATGCTAACTAAGTAGAGGGCTGGCTATCACATAAGTTCGCTAAGAGTCCATGCTAGTGTAGAACTAGAAGAGTTCCTTTAAGGGCTGATTATAAAGCTATAATAGTTAATTAGAATTATATGTCTTAAGTACTATCCTTTACGATGGTAGCCCATTTTCTACTATGCCTAGGAGAAGGGTAGACAGATTGCTAATATGCTCCCTTAAACCTAGTTAAAGAAAGTCAATGTAGTCTAAGAAAGGTTTAATTAGATGCTAAGGAAATAAATGAAGGCTACATCATAATTAGCTAAACATAGTAACAAGCTTAGCTAGAGGTAACTCACTCCTTGTCAGTTAGCTTCTTTAGAAGCAGAAGTATAATCCTAATCCTATAGCGCTAGGCCATCATTACAAGCAGCTCCCCTAATGATAACTAGTACTTGAGTTTTTCTTTAGCCTTCTTCCATGGGACATTTGTAACGCCGGGTCCTGGTGTTGGACTCGTGAAGGCTTGGCTTGCGTTGGGTTGGTGGATGAGGCAGGGGATCAATCACAAAGGCTTCGTTCTCAAGTTATAGCACGTTACTAGTATGTA
Organism: Pseudogymnoascus sp. WSF 3629; assembly: GCA_001662585.1. Lineage (NCBI taxonomy): Eukaryota > Fungi > Ascomycota > Leotiomycetes > Thelebolales > Thelebolaceae > Pseudogymnoascus > Pseudogymnoascus sp. WSF 3629. The sequence continues at coordinate 1,336 of KV454857.1, forward strand.
TGAAATACTGTATTGAGTTGAGCACGAAGCTCCTATCTAAGAACTGACTATCTGCTTATATAGTAGCGTCGTGCCAATGGAGTCCATGGACTCCTTCCTGAGTCCTAAGACTCCTGGAGTCCGAGGACTCCTGCTGGACTCCCCCGAGTCCGTCACGTGACACGTTAGCTAACGTCATGTGATGCATTAGAAACGGTTAGGTAACCGGGATCTATCGCCAGCTCCCAGGTTATCTAACCGCTGCTGCACCCTCAGGGTTCAGGGTCGCCGTTCATGCGGCCTCAACCCGTCTCACCCTGTAGTTGTCCAGCCTTCCTGTTGCCTCGTAACACCAACATTCCGATGGCCACCAACATTCCGATGGCCATCAGCATGATGATGGCCATCACGTCTTGGTTGGTTATACTTTGCTGCAGGTGATTGAAGCATCAGAACTTCAGCTGGTTTTGGGTTGGCGTCCCTGGAATCGAAACGGACGTCCTTAAGTAAAAGTGTAAGTCTACGCTTGGTGGTTCTGTGTCACGATCAGGAGTCGACCGACCCCTTTCTGTAGCACGTGATGTTAGCTGCTGGTTATCTAACCGTTAGGTAACGGTTAGCTATCCTCCAGCCATCGCGATGCCAGCGCTTTGACACTGGGTCCACCAAGGCCCCCGCAGCTCTCTGCCCTCGCCTAGCGCACACAGACAATATAAGTAGCAAGGAGCTGGCTTCAATAGGAAGCCAGCGGCTAGTTTGACAGCTACCTATGAATACACTATGATTGCCTGTCGAAACCCATGCTGCTTACCTGTCTTGGATCACTGAGTGATATGATTCTCACACTTGCCTACCATAGTAAGTAGACTTCTACATATAGAACCATTCTGCTACAGGCTACTAACATCATCATAGCACCATCCTAGGCTGTTGTATACTGTGCCTAAGAAAGAAAAACTTCAACATCGCCATCAATTTTATCCAAACGCCATCCACTTCATACAAGAACCTCGGATATGTGCTATATCCTTACGACATGTTCACACAAAGAAAGCGGCGTAGCTATAAAGTGTATAGTGGCAGAGTTCCATAGTGGGAAACAATTGGAATACCTAAAATAAAACGACACAGTTGCCCAAATTGCACCAAGAAGTTTTGAAGATTTTGGTGATTCGTCATTTAAGGTGTAAAATGGAGTGGCCCGTTCGCTATGCTGGCCCGCTCGCTATGCATGTACGTTATGCTTAAAACGGCAAAGCCACGCGGGGATGAGCTTATAAAATGGGGCCGAGGTTTAGAGCTCACTACGTATACAATAGAGAGATTTAGCCAGCGTACTTGACCTAAATTCATGCCCTATAACAGTTAGATGAAAAATATGAGGCGCAAAACTAGCAGGCCCCCTTGACCAGGCTAACTGCATTTGATGAGTACGACGTCAAGCCTTGACTTCGTGAAGTCAAGGCTTGACGTCCTACTCATTGCCTATTAAGGATTAGTGGATAGATTAGTAATAAAATGAGGCTCTGAAATTGGACAGTGTGTAATCGCGATGTTTGTATATAAACTATATAAAATGCCTACAAGACGGCAACAGCTCTCTTGGGAGCCGCCTCTGGCTGGTCCTTCATATCCAAAGCGCACTCGAAACCCCTCAAAGCGGGCGAAGGAGGCCAACCAGGGACTTCGAAAGGCAGATCCTGCCCCAACCCCCATACCAGACTCCTCCCCCGAGCCCTCACCAACCCCAGCGACCCTGACTCCTATTCCAGATCCTCCCAGCCCTCCCAGCCCTTCGAAACCGGCAGTCACAAAAGGCCTGCCAAAGCCCTCGAACCATAAGACTCGAACTCGATTATCTCGACTGTCGGATGATGAGCAACTACTGCTCATCCGACTCTGTAACCAGAACGCCTTAGCCTGGCGCTCTAGTGACGGTGTCTCCTTTTGGAAGGCTATTACAGCAGCCTTTGAAAACGAGACCGGCAAAACACACAGCAATGTCCGCCGAATCGTGAAACTCCGGATTGATCGCTAGCGACAAGCCCTCGAAGAGGATAAAACTGGGACTACGGAGGGCCTAGAGTCCGAAGCTTCCGTCCAAGAGGACGCCTAGATTGCAGTATTAGACGAAGAGAATAGAGTCGTCCAAGACCGCAAAGACCAGGCGGCAGGACAACAAGCAGAGAGTTCTGCTTCACAAGCAGATCGTGAGAGCCTGCTTCTAGTATACTCCCAGAAGCAGGCTCCAAAGCCAATAGAGCCTCGTTCTAAAGTTGCCGCTTTGGCAGCTCATGAGATGTCTCAATTGGACAGCGACGGCGAAGGCTTCACCCTTGCTGAGGTTAATTCGCAGGACGGTGGAAGTAGCGACTTATAGACAGGCTCTTTCCCTCTAACGTCCACAACTAGCTCCTAGGGCCGCTCAAGGGGGCGGGGCTCCCGCTCTGTCTCTCGGAAACGTCCTCGAACTGACAGATATTCTGGTGCAATTGAAGGCTCATTCGAGCCTTCAATTCGAGCCTTCAATTGAAGCCTCGTTGGCTAAGATGGCGGAGGCACTAGTGGACCAGGCCAAGGAAGGCAGTTCTGGGTGGCTAGCGACTAGGGCCACTACGGAGGACATTGAGGCTCGGCTTACACAGTTCAAGCGCTCAATTTAGGAACTTAAGGAAGAACAGTTAGCAATGCTAATAGGCATTGAGAAAGGGCAATCAGCGATGCTCACGATGCTTAAGAGCATCGCTCACAAAGGGGAGAATTCTTACCTGTAATGATAGTAGTTAGATATCATGATTTAAATATGCCTCCACTGATGGTGGAGGCACTAAGAACCTACCTGATATCAAATTGCCATGCATGCATGTATGACAATTCAATAGTAATACAGCAACAGCAAAGTGCGCTGCCACTGGTTGTAAGCCAGCCTTCAGTCCCTTACTAAAGGCTGTATAAGTCCAGAGCTGTTGAGTCTGTCTAAAGGCATTCTCAACTACAATCCGGGCCTTTGATAGGCCCTTGTTAAAGCTCTGCTAAGCAGCTGGCAAGTAATACCAACCGCGAGGATGTGTATATGGAGACATGACTCCATACACACAATTATAGGCAGGGTCGCCATAGAGGTATTGTACCTCCCGCCCTGCCATGATAGTCCGGAGGGCAGCCTAGCAGCTAGACTGCTTCCACATTGTCCAGTCGTTAGTAGGGCAGAAGAAGGGCCCAAGTAACGAAGACACTAGTCCATTAGGCGTTACAATCGCTTGAAAGTTCTGGCCATGCTGACGCTTGTGGCTAGAATAAGCCTGCCTTTGGGCTTCGTTGGATGCACTAGGGCGGCTGAATCCCCTAAAGGTGCCATCAACAAAGCCCTAGATCCGGGGGCAATCGCTAATAGCTTCAACAGCTTCAGCATAAACCTACATCCGCTCATACGTGAGCTGAGGATGCCATTGCAAGAGTCCTTTAAACTCCTGCACCAAATACCCAACAACATCATTGAAGATAGTCGATAGCCATGCCAGAGACCGCCCAAAGAGCTCTGAGCACCTTGACCACCTGCCAGGGTATGCAAGGCGGGCAAGGACAACACAGAGAGCAGTCTCTAGGTCAGGATTAAGTCGCCGCCTCCATGGTATAGCATGGAGGCGAAGAAGTGTTGCAAGGCGACAGATCTCCTCTATAGAGAACTTGTATATGGAGTACTTAGCAATGGATTCATTCAAACGGATAGACTTACCTAAATGTATGAAGAACAGCCCTTAGACGGTCCTGTCCCCATATAAAGAGGCTCCATTTAAACCGGTGATACTCATAAGGGGCTCGAAAAGCCTGTGGTCTGCACCTTTGGCGCCTTTGTTGAAGCCTACGATTCCTTAGACCTATCATAGCAGTAGCTACTGCTACTGCTATAAGCCTATTTTGCTTCATATATGCCATAATGGGCGTCACAGGCAAGAGAGGCACAGTTATCATGAAAATCAGTACGATTTCCTAATTTCCTATTTCGGCATATGGGCAGGGGTAGGAGATCTAATACAAATTGGGCACTAGTTTTTACAGGGGCCCATGGACATGCATAGGTCAAGTCATTCTTGCTAAATCTCTCTAATCACGTTTCTCAACTTAAGATTTTGCTAAGCGTAAGTTTATTCTGATACGAAATTTTGATGCAGTCTACAAGCGGCGCCTCTTGCTCCTCCTCATGCCTATCAGGGTTTGGGGTCGTTTTCCTAGTGTCGATCTATCGGTTGAATCCATGTGACGACGTCGATGAATGCAGCTGCAGTCCGAGTCAGATAAGGCTTTGGCCTCGCTGTGGTCTGCCCGACCAAACCTAGCCTTCAAATTCTGTCGGTCCTCAAACCATTACATGGGATGGGGAAAGCTGCTAATGCTTCGCCGAAATAGCCTGCTATAACACAAGAGCAGATCGACCACATCAATTGGATGCCAAACAGAGATTGTGACTTTCTTTTAGAAACGACCGCAACCCTCGCAGATATCATCAAGGCTAAGAAATCCTAAGGAAACCTCAGCATCCGTTATAAATCGAGAATAAGGGTATTTAGAGGTTATATTTTGCAAGAGAGCTCGACTATCAGGACTTCGAGATAGAATAGATCCACGGCACATATAAATGATGCCCTTACGTACGGGGGGCTCGTCGAGCTCGAAGAAGAAAGAGGCTGCTTTGAAGGCCCTGGCAAGCCCATCCATGTCGCCTAGATTGTCCCGTACCTGGTCCTAGAGGTCGGCCATCTAGTCTACTTCATCGATACCTAGCGCCCTGCCCTTTAGCGGTACATTAAGGCGAAAATGCTGCCCTTTTATGTCTTCCTCCAGCCCGTGCCAATGATCTTTCCAACTGTTGGTACTGTCTAGCGATAGTGAGGACATAGAAGCTCGATGAAGCCGCGCTAAAGCACTATCCTAGAAGAGATTTCGAACATTAGGGACTTTAGGTGATGTTAGCTGCTCCTTAAAGCCTGTACCTATGGATAAGACTATGTCGTAGTCCTCATCTTTCCATATTCGTCGAACCTCCTGGCGCCCTGGCCTTAAATGGTTGTTGTACTTCAATCCACCATCTTGGAACGTGCCAAATGCCTCTAGGAATTTAGTTTTATAGTACCTGTTTAAGTCAGCTATAGTTTAATTAATTCAATCTTCGTTAGCTCACCAAGGCGCCGCTGTCGTACATCGAAGCCTGTTGATACGTTAGTAGCTATATCTTACACAACCAACAATACTCACGCTTCCCAAAGAAGTACTTCATCTGAAGCACTAGAGGATAGGCCAGTTCTCGCTAGCAAGGAAACTCTTATTACCACAGCGAACCAGGCAGCGAAAATAGGGGCGTACAGTAGCAGAAAAAGAGGCGGACACTGTACAACAGTGTATAGCTAAGCTACAGCATTGGAATCTAGTGGTCTACAGTGAACGGACGACTATTGTTAGGGCATAGGAGAGCAAATAGGGCGCCACAGGAGCGCTGGAGGAAAGGGTACGACAGTAGGGAGGTGTATAGCAGGTGTGTAGGGGACTCTGTAGCGGATTTCATGGCCCAGCCTGAAAATCTAGCTTTTCTAGCATTGGCAGCGTGTGATCACTGAATCATAGGGCACTATAGGCCCTAATAGTGGGAGTTTTTGGCACCTTAAGAGGTTTTTTAGCTTCCTCCACAGCGTATTATAGCAGTACTGCATAGCCTGAATGAAGGCTCTAACGGAGTAAGAATCAATAATAATAATAATAATGCACAGAATAATGGTATGAATATTATAAGAGAGCTTTTACATAGCGGTTGGAAACAGATTTTAATATCCCACATCAATCACACGCGCTCTATGAAAATGACTTTGCTATCATAATCCCCCTTAAACCTCTCCTGAAACCCCCCATTCATCAGAGTTGCTCCTGAAAATACCCTCTCTCCATCCACCCTATACCTCTCGCCGGGATCTAGCCCCTGAAGCCGAATCGTTGGAAAGCTGTGCATCGGCACGTTACGCACCTGGAAGAGGAACAAAACGGCATTAGCCCCGTCTTCAGAAACGAAAAGGGCAGCCGGATAGTTCGACTCCCCCGGCAAGCTGAGCCGCCACATGTCCCCCCGGACTACAATCGGATTCACACGCTCCGCAAGAGCAATCAACGCAGGAAGCTCAGCCTTGTCCGCGGCCGGTATCCGCCCGGGGTCGAGCTCGAGCCCAAACGAGCCCCCCATCATGGCGACATGAGCTCTAAAGCGAATCGGTGTCGTGCGGCCGGTAATCTCATACGGCACTGCTCCCACATGCGCACCCATCGACGACGCAGGGTACGCCAGCGACGCGCCGAATTGGATCTCTAGCCGGTCCAGCGCGTCTGTGTTGTCGGACGTCCAGCTCTGCGGGAAGTAGTGCAGCATCCCTGCGTCGAACCGGCCCGCGCCCGAGGCGCAGCCTTCCCAGAGGACGTGCGGGAAGCGTGAAGTTAGTTCGCCGAGGACATGGTAGAGGCCGAGGATGTAGGCGTGGAAGGTGGCGGGGGAGGGCGTCTCGTGGATGCCTCTGTTGTTGTCCCACTTGACGTACGTGATGGGTGCTGATTCTAATATTTTAGAGATCGAGTCGATGATGAAGTCTTGGACCTGGGGGAGGGCGAGGTTGAGGACGAGCTGCTGCCGGGCTTCGGTAAGAGGGTAGGCGGAGGCGGAGAGGACCCAGTCGGGGTGCTGCTCGTAGAGGAGGGAAGAGGGGTTGACCATCTCAGGCTCGACCCAGAGGCCGAATTGCATGTGTTCTGGCGGCGACTGGGTCTGGGGCAGCTGTGCTACTTCGAGCATGGTGATTTTGTCTGCTACTGGTTTCAAGCCGTTAGGGAAACGCGCAGGGTTTGTTTCCCAGTCGCCGAGGCCGGCACGGTCGTTGATGCGTGGGTACTTGGTGCCGAACCAGCCGTCGTCGAGGACGAAGAGCTTGACGCCGAGGTTGGCGGACTGCTGAGCAATCTCGTAGATGGTGGTCTCGTCGTAGTCGAAGTAGAAGCCCTCCCAGCTATTCAGCAGCGTTGGGCGGGGCTCGTTGACGAACTTGCTGGTGATGAGATTTTGGCGGTACAGGCGGTGGAGGTTCCGCGACATGCCACCGATGCCGTCGGTGGAGAATACGCTCACGCATTCGGGGGAGGTCAGGGACTCGCCGGGCTTGAGTGGCCAGGAGAGTTGGCTGGGGTTCATGCCGAGGAGCACTCGTGGTAGACCCTGCGGGCTCTTCTCGACTTCCGCACTGAAGGAACCTGAATAGATGAGGGAAAATCCCCAAACATCGCCGTAGGATTCGGTTGTGTCTGGATTGACTAGAGATAGGAACGGGTTGTTGTAGTGTGAGGAGTATCCTTGAGTACTCCCAAAGCTAGAAACCAATTTAGTAATGCGACATCTAGTTGTTTTTGCTTTCGTACTGACCCTTGCGTTCCGTAGTCAACCTTGCGACGGATTCTCGTGCATTCTCTAATCCATTCTCCTTGAAGCTGGAGCATCTCATATTCGTCATTTGGCAGATCGACGCTGAAGCTAGCAAGCTTTTCGACCGTGACCTCCTTGTCACTCATGTTTCTCACCGTCGCACTCCGAGCAATAGCATTGTGCTTTGGGAAAATGGAGTAAGACAATTCAACTTGGATCGAGCTCACAGAGTCGTGCATGCGTATAACAAGTGTCGTGACTTCATCACCCGCACCAAATGTCGCCGGCAGACCGGGTAACTTGGGCTTGCCCTCGACGACACTGTGGGAGACATATTTGAAAGAGCTGACTGTGTGGCCATCGGGGTGCTTGATCCGTACAGCAGGTGAGCGAAAGTCTCCTCGGCCAAGGTCAGGAAACTCGCGCCGGACGTTCCCCTGCGTCGACCAACCGCCCTCCTTGAAAGCACCATGAGCTATGGGATCCTCAGAGACAGTGCCGCCGAAATGGGTGGAAATGAGGTCGCCCGTGGCTTCGTCAACGTAGAAGCGGTAGGACACATCTTTGCCATTGAGAGCGAAAGACAGCCCGTCGACGACGACGGCTTGAAGAGTGCATTTATTAGCTGGAAGGTTGGCAAATACAGAGTGGCGAACTTACGTTTTAACTCTGAAATGGAAGAGAATGTCCCATTTGCTAACTTTCGTGCCATGATATGTCGTCGATGCGTGCAGATGTAACGGTGAGGGAGTGGAAGGACTAGGGTTCAGTTTAGGGCGGTCGCTCAGAGGATAAAATATAGGATTGAAGGGATGATGATTAAGGAACTGACAAAATACAAATACCGATTTCACGTCACGTTTCAGGTCTTGTACTGGTTGAAGCTCCAACACTTCCTTAAATGGGGATAGTCGCACGCCATCAGCGCGTGGTGATTAGAGTGCCTGAATAGTTAGTGCTTTATTACGTACGAACCCATCGAGTCTTGGGGAAAATATGGAACTTTATCTTGATTGCGAAGTGAGGCTGTGGGTCAGTTGCAATACTACCATGCGGAGACTGAAAGCCGCCAATCAAATCGATTTGACGCCGACGGGTAATCAGCATCCACTTGAGACGACACACGAGAAACACGTTGCGCAACGACTTAAACATGGCGCCCATCCTTTTTCGGCTGATAGAATAGCAGATGGGAACTCGTACCTCACTCCCCGCCTTCTGCTAGAAGCCATCGGCGTGAAGTCATCCTTATTGGCGGCTTTGGGCCCCGGTGCTTCGACAATCCACTAAAAATACATACAAACTCTATTACTAGTACAGTAGTACAGTGTGGGGTCACCCCGACTTTTGTCAAAGCCGTCGGCGTGAAGTCATTTTTATTGGCGGCTTTTGGCCTAGAGATAATTAAATGTGGAGTAATGTTAGATATGAAGGAGAACTCAGAGAAGAGTTTTCCGCGACGAAGTCGGCGTAAAAACTTGTGGATGGATCGGGGTACGGAAATATTGTGGAGTATTTGCGGGGGATTGGATGGATCGTGAGTGGTCTGGCCAGGCCTATCTGAGGCGGGGGTGCGTTTACGAAGCACACTATGTAAACGTGGAAAATAGGTGGAGAAAAATAGGCGGCGGAAAACAGGCGGAAAACAGGCGGAAAACAGGCGGTAAACAGGCGGAAACCAGCCGAGCTATCGATGCGGATGGGCATGATAGGGGCGCTACCGTGGATTGGGTCAAAGTTACTCCGTCATTTGCTTGCTACCTTCGCATGGATTAGCCACTAGATCAGACCCAAACTCCAAGTTGAGACTGGCGATCAGGTCCAACACTATTCACGAATCACAAGAACTTACGACACTAATGACGGCAGATGTTAGGGCTTTCATTGTCAGAATTTTGTTTCTTGCCAAGACGCTAATTGGGTCTGCCGGGGTAACTAGTAGAGAAGGCGGGGGAATTCTCGGACTAATCCAAGCTACAGTACGGAGGAAGTTTGCATACGGGTCTGTGCACAAATTGCAAGCAATTGGGTGTTGTTTTACCGCAAGTCGTGCACAGACCCGTATGCCCTGGGGTCCCCATGACCTGGTTGAGCTATATTATGGCGACAGAAGTTTGCGTATGGGTCTGTGCACAAATTGCAAGCAATTGGGTGTTTTACCGCAAGTCGTGCACAGAACCGTACGCAAACAAGCAATTGGGTGTTGTTTTACCGCGAGTCGTGCACAGACCCGTATGCAAACTTCTGTCGCCATGCTATAGCTCAACCAGCCCCATGGGGACCCCAGAGCATGAAAGATGGGGACCAGGAGTTGCTTCCGCTTATTGAAACAGCTCTCTCTGTATAATCACATTTTATGATATGATTATCAAAGGTAAGCTTAGGGCGGCGTTGACACCGCCGACAAAAACTATCTCCTCGATTCCTGAGTCCTGTACTGTCCCGTCCCGTCCCATAACTGGTCTCGCTGTTGGAGAACGTCTGCCCAAAGTCTTGACCACCTCGAATCCCAAATATATAAACCTCATGAGTGCCGCCACGGAAATTACTTTCAGCAGGATTCCGCACAACACATGAGAAACAATCTCTACAATCGCCATTCATTGTTCTCTTATTCGCAACATAAGATGGAGAAGCACAACGGCTCCGGTGTTCAGCAAGTTGAGACCACTGTGTCCATTGCTCACGCATCAGATGAGAAGAGGATCACAGGTAAAACACTTGAGGAAGCCGCGGAACAAGGCATTATCGACGAGAAGGAACTCAATGTCCGCGATGCAATCAAAGCCTATCCACAGGCCATTCTCTGGTCATTGGTCTTCTCCACCTGTGTTATTATGGAGGGATACGACACGAACCTTTTGTCAAACTTCTTCGCATATCGTGAGTATTTACTGATTCCAAATACCCACTCGGAACACTAATAGGTATGTCTAGCTTCTTTCCTGATCAGATACGGTAACTTTGTTGGTGTAACACCGTCGAC
>KV454858.1:0-11532 GCA_001662585.1 Pseudogymnoascus sp. WSF 3629
TATATGCTACTATACTCCTTATACATTCTTTAGCTACTTAATGTTAGCTATTTTTCTCTACTAAAGCTTTTATATAGAAAGTAGATTAAAACCTTTATATAGAACTAGCTAAATCATATCATAAAGCTTAAGTTTCTCTTTACATTTAAAGAAGCATTTAAAGCTACATTTATAGAGTATAACATTAAGAGTAGGTTCTAAGTAATAGAACTAGTTCTATATAAGCTATAGAATGTCCTTTCTTAGTTAAATCTCTACTTAAGGACCCTAACTCCTCCTCTAGTTAAGAGTAGTAATTAGACTTTAAAAACTCCTTAAACTATAAGGGAGCTTAATTTCTAAACAGAGCATATTAAGAAGTAGGTTATATGACATTAGAATAGCTCTTCTACCTTAATTAATAATGCTATTAGCTGCCTTGTTAAGGGGGCGCAAGTTATGATGCATTCTGCTATTCTACTTAAGGTAGAAGTTAAGGCTCTACAAGCAGCAAATGAACAGAAAAAGAGGAGGGAAAGGAAGCGCAAGAGGCGTATAATGCAAGGGGGAAGCCTCTCCGTACGAGACGTAGAGGATATCCTTCAGAGTGCTAAGGTTGATGCTTAAGTCCGTACGGAGGTGGCAAGTGAGACTACTCGGCAGGTGGGTTCTACAGGCCGACAGCGGCGCTGTGGAGTACGTGGCATTATGGGACATAATGCCCGTACGTGCGAGAGGCGCTAGGAATCAATTACAATTGAATAAGGGTCATTATATAGGGTGGTGTAGTTGTAGTTGTAGTAATTGTCAGATTTTGGCGTTTTCGTGGCTCACTCGTTTGGGTGGCTCACTCGTATGTGAAATACGTTAAACTAAATTACTGAATGATAATCGGATTAATTTGAGGTTTCAAAATTCAAAACCGTAAAATTATATATGTGCCGACTAACCCAGTCAAACCTCACCGACGTGGCAAAGTGGCACTTGTAGACCTCTACCCATTAATAATATATCTAAAAAGCCTTCAATTAAAAATATGTCCTGACTTTGAAGTCAAATCCTCTTTCGTGGAGCGGTCTTTCCCTTCTCTATCAGAAACCTTGGCGCGTGGGTGCCATTTGTCGATGAGTCCGTGCGTCCCCCAAAAGTAAACAAACCTCTGTCAACCTCATCCCCATAACCCATCATTTCTTCCGACACGACAATAACTCATACGCCAATTATTCGACGACAAACTTCAGCATTTCAATTCTTACGGCGCATATCGTAGTTTAAGAAGATTCTTTTGTACTCTTTAGCTTTCCCGTCTGCTCCAAGAACTCGACGCGACACCGCCCAACCATCCATCCACAACCAACATAAACAACAGTGCTGGATAGCATATCCACCAACACCCACATTGCACAAAGTGAGCCGCTTTCATGGCTGCCTCGGCTGACTCGAGACATCACTCTCGATTGATCCGAGAAATGGCTCGAGATCTCAACAGACACGACCACTCGTGTGCTTCCTCGACTGGCTCCCACCATGGCACAGTGAGCGACGACTCGACAATCGACTTCGATCCCGAGAACGAGGCAATTATGTCCACGCGTCAAATGGACCTCAACATCTCCCAGAGGCTCCCAGAGCTCCGCGATACCGCGAAGAAGTATGGCCGCTGGAACGGCAACAGGCAACAAACAAACGACTTCGTCATAAACACCTCAGCGATCGGGCGTGCCTTTCCCGACTTTTCTCAAGGAGGTAGCTCGGACGAGAGCAGCTTCCATGTAGAGGTTGGACGCGGAGCAAGAACGAAGCAACGCGTTCCAAGCAGGGTCCCACAAACAGAATACTCAGACAACATCGACTCTCCAGTTGTTAGCATCGGGGATTTCAAGATCCTCAGCACGCCACCATCGAAGGGTCAATCAAAACACAGACAAGACTCTCTTCAAAGCAGCGTCGGGAACGGAAGGCAAAGCAAAGGCACGCCGCAGAAGGAGAACATCCCACCACCATCAGCGACAAAGTTGCCAAACTACGTTTCCGGAGCGACGCGATCCTCCAGCGGAGAACAGCGCCGTACGCTTGCAGAGATCCATGCTCGCGTTGCTGACGACTCCGATGGATCTTTCATCAGCGATGAGCGACCAGCCACTGTCACGTTCCAGCCAAAGCAATCGCGATTCTCCACAGCCCAGCCGAAGGGTTCACCTCTTTCTGCCATCCACAATATTCCCCAACAACAAATCAAGAATGCTTTAGCCGACGCACTTTCTGGACACCGCGACGACTTCCAACAAACACCTCGGCCGCAAAACAATGCCACGCAAAACTCAAACACTGCCAACCAAACAAACCAATCATTCCTTCTACCCAACATGCCCGACCTTTCCGAGCTTGTCTCAGGGTCATTTAAAGATGGTACGCCAGTGTTTACACGTAGCGGCAAGGTGCAGTCTCGATTCACGTCTTCCTCTGGGAGAACCCCACCTGGTCCAGGCCACGTGAAGTTGGACAATGTCCCCGTCCCAGATGAGGAAAAGGCTATTTTCATCTCGCTGCAGCTCCTGCAAGACAAGGTTGCCATGCTAGAGATGGAGAAGGCAGATGCACAGCGAGTGGCACAGAACCTGCAAGACGACAATTACCAACTCCAATCAGAAAATGCACAGCTTCAGAAGCAACGTCGATCCGATAGTGCCTTGGGAATGGCCGACAGTGGCAGCGATGGAGAGTATGGGAAGGGGAACAAGAACCTCATTGCTGAGAAGACCAGTTAGTAATCCCCATTGACCTAGGTATTTTAGCCACTAACACCGCCTTAGAAATAGAAGCACAGTTCAAGTCTTTGCAGGTTCGCTACAGCGAGATCGAGAGGAAGTCGTCTAACCAGGAGTTGCGGCTTAAGACTGTATCATTCGAGCGCGACCAGGCGGCCAAACAGCTTGCCGAGGCATATTATACGACGGAGCAGATGCAGTCTGAGAACGATGCCCTTAGGAGTGAGAATGTCGAGCTGAAGCTTGAATTGGCACGGCTCACTACAGACTCGGAGGAGAATACTCGACAATGGAGGCAAAAGGAAACTGGCCTTCGTGAGAAGATTAGCAGACGTGAAGCTGCTGTCACGGAACTCCGGGAAATGACACAAGAGATCCAGCAAGCTCGTCTGGCGAATACCACTGGCGTCAAGACTCGCAAACCAGTTCAAAAGCAACAGGCCCGGAAAGAGCCTCGGTCAAGCACCCGTGGTCGTGTCCAGGCGGTTGTTGAGAAAGAAGAGCCAGTACGCCTGCGCTCACGATCACGTTCGCAATCCCGTCACACTCAATCAAGAAATGTCAAGTCATATGTCGAGGAGGAGACCTTCGATATCCCTCTAGCAGGGAGCACCAATGACGACTTTGACGCTAGCGACGAAGGCTCCTTTGATGATGTTACCAAGACTGTTCACAAGGACCTCAATGTCAATGCAGAAAATGCGACACAGGGCTCAAACTATTCAAGCATTCTAGGCCATGGGGAAATGGACCGTCTCCGAGAGATGCTGGCGAACGAGAGGGCCCGAAATGCAGAACTCAGCGCCGGTGCGGGAAATCATGAGCATACGTCCCATTCAGTTGCGTCGAATAGATCGGCAAAGTCGACGCGGGTCACCCAGGGTCTCACTGGCATTCTCAAAAATCGCAATTCAGGCAAACAGGACCAGGATAATACCTCTCACTCAAACGTATCTCACACGCGACGCCACTCTGAGACTTCCGTCAAGGCTCGAACCGGAGGCCGCCAGATTACGACCGAAGATGTCACCTCGGCATTCATTATCCCAGATATCACTTTGAGTGTGGCAATGAACGGCGGTCACACAACCCTCTCCGCCAAGGCGAAGAAGGTCCTTGACACGCTCTGCCACCATGATGGCGGTAACTGCACTGTTTGCACACGCGTTGCTTCTTTTGAGAATAAGCAAACTGTTTCCATTCAGAAGCCTATCCCCGTCTCTGATCGCATGCCAGTTGCCGGGCCATACGAAGATGAGCCGACAATGCGCCCATCTGTCACACCAGGGCTTGCACTTGCTACTGTCATGAAGGGTCTCGAAGATGAGCTGGCCCACCTGAAGATTGAACTGGCCCAGTACCAGGCCGTTTACAACAAGCATGACCCGTCGCTCAGCATGCGCAAACGCAAGGCCGTCAAGGCTAGAATTGAGAGTTTGCTGAAAGCCATTGACACAAAGGCCGATCAAATTTACGCACTCTACGATGTGCTTGAAGGGCAGAAGGAGACTGGCCAAGAGCTCAGTGAGAAGGAGGTTGAAGTTACGCTTATGGATATTGGGATTGATGTGGATGCCCTCAAGAAGGATAAGTCTGAGCAGGATCCCGAGGGTGAGGATTCTGGGGAGGACTCTGAGCTTGACCTTCCCTGGGAAGGTATTGAGGATACGACCGGCTCAAGCAGCGTCAATGGAAGACGTCGCAGTTGGGTTGCATAATTTGTTAAGGATTGCATTGGATGGTGTTTGGGATAATGGGATTTTGTTGGAGAGAACACGGAGTAAGGACATTTGTGCGCGGCCTAGTTTGCATTTGAGCGGCTGGCCTGTCTGATATATTGTGTTTGGAATTGATGTGAGCGTTGTAGTGACTTTACAATGGAATGATTACCAAGCCAACCCGTTGCCTTTATAATGAAGTGATTACCAACCGGACTACAAAATGACGTCGATTTGTTATCGCGAGATAACATATAAATGGTTAGAGAACAGCCAAACATAATCCGACCTCTTGCTCTATATCTATCCTTTGCAAGCTGAACTATAATTCTCTTTGTACGACATGTATGCTTTGACAGGCTGCTCTGGGAAGTTGGGGGGTGCCGTCCTCAACGCAATTCTGAACTATGGCCTGATCCCTGCGGACCAACTTGTGATTTGCACCTCATCCAAGCCTTCCGACGCCCAATGGGACTCTGTTAAATCACAAGGAGCCCAAGTGCGCCAATCCAACTATGATGACAAGCCGTCGATGGAGAGTGCGTATTCGGGCTGCAGCAAGCTCGTATTGGTCTCCTCGCCTCGTATCTCCATGGACTTCAACAACGCTCCGCATGGGGAGGGTCGCGAAAAGCACCACTTTGATGCGATAGATGCTGCACGGAAGGCTGGTGTAGATCACATTTATTATTTGTCCCTGGCATTTGGATCCGACTCCAAGGCTGGAGTTATGCGGGCTCACAACCGCACCGAGGAGTATCTCTACGGCTTGAAAGACATCAAGTTCACAGTCATTCGCGAAGGGTTATATAACGAGTCATGGCCACTATACTTTGGCAACTATTTCAAACTGAAAGATGATCCTCGGGAGGAAGTTGTGGTTGCTGGGGATGGGCCGATCAACTGGACGCCTATACGAGACTTGGGGTACACCACGGCGTTGGTAGTTGCGGATCCATCATCGAAATACGAAGGCAAAACATTCAATATTTCAGCACCGACGGCGACGACACTGGCAGAGATAGCTGAGATCGTGTCTGAGGTCAAGGGTACTCGGGTGAGCTTGAAAGTTGTTTCGCGGGAAGAGTACGTCAGGTATTATGTGGAGGACATGGGGATGGAGAGGGGAAACGTGGAGTGGTGGTCCACGAGCTACGATGCTTTGAAGAACAACGAGTGTCATATCACGGACTCTACCTTTAGTGATCTTTTGTTGAAAAAGGGGAAGCCTCGTTCGATTCAGGAGACTGTTAAAGCGATGTTGGGCTGATTGTGAATCGGGTCAGAAGTCGTGCCAAAAGAGGCAATCTATCATAGCATTATAGAAGCGGCCAATTATTTTGCTCTGTAGCCTTCACCAGTATTTTGTTTCGTAAAAAGTGGTTCAGCCTTGAACGTGTTCAAGATGACACGTGCGTGCAGCTTGGATACAAGCGGGGAAACGCAGCCAACTTTAATGGATCAAGCTCTTTGCCGTCGAGGAAGTACAAGGAATTCTTTACCTATCTGTATCAACCAAGGACATATGCACCTGGTTGGGTGCATTTCCTCCATTTACGACACACATGTTCAGCTGAACGGAACGGCCCGAAGCCCCAAAACTAAACATTTAAGGTTAAAAAACACGACTTTGACACATCCAGCCAAACACACGGAAACGCGGATGAAGTAAAACTTTGGTCGCATATGAATATGAAGTAGATAAATAAATAGCAAATAGTTGCTAAATCGCTAAGCACACCCGTAAACTCCATATATACATGCAATTATCCTTCGATATCATACCAATCACCGCTCCGCAGGCAACTCCTGGTAGTATTCTATTGGGCGAGGTGCTGAGGGCAGTTCAGCCGCATTCCCCCCCCTCGCAGGCATTTCATACTGCGGCCCCTGTGTAGCAGCGGTGTACTTTGGCTCTGGGCCGATCATCTGGGCTGCTGCTACTTGCTGCTTTCGACGGCGCATGAAGAAGAATATTAAGCCGGCTATCGCAATTGCAGCTGCGCCCCCAACTCCGACACCAACACCAATTGGGAGGGCATTGCTTTTGCTCTTTTCAGAAGTTGGCGTTTCAGTGGGCGTAGCTCCTGCCGTTTGCCCTGCTGTTTCTCCTGCGGTCTTTCCTGTTGTTTCTCCTGCTGTTGCCCCTCCGCCTGTCGTTGTCTCTTTTCCGGCAGTTGTTGACGGGGACGTTGTTGGTGTGGTTGTGGAGGCGCTGCTTGGAGTTGTTGTCGCCTTAGTCTTTGTAGTCTTCGTACTTGAGATGGATGTGACCCCCAAATCGATGGTAGTGATGATACTACCAGCCAGGGCCGACACAACTAGGGAAGAGTTTTGGCAATCACATCCTCCAAGACCGTAGCAGCACCATTTGTTCGGGCCATAAGTGGGGCAACTATTTACGCCGTCGCCAGTAACTATTTAACTGTTAGAACCATGCCTATGAAAACTGGACACCAATGCCCATATGACGGCTATAAAGGCAGGAACACCCTCGTTGTTGGATAGACTTACTGGCAAAGCATGCAGAGAAGCAGCTCGGGTCTCGGAACGTGGGATCAGTGCAACCGTGCCAGTACCAAGGAGTTATCCCTTGCTGTACATCAGGGCCAGGATGGCAGAGCCCATTGGTATAGCAGATATCACCTGGTCGGCAGCAGGCGCTGACGGCGGCGTCGGGTTGACAATCATAGTAACTCGTACTTTCAAAGCCATTGGACTCGTAGCATATTTTCGACTGGACGTATTGAACCTGCGACAATAGGCACGCGACAATAGTGACTGCACGGAGAGTTGAGGCCATGGAGAAGGTTAGACGGGCAGTGGTTGCCAAAGGCCAAGAATTGGGGGGGAGTTGTGATATCAATTAAATTGTGGAGCGAGGGACCTGTCGAACTTTAAAGGAGAGGGAGCGTCCGTCGGGTCCCGTCCTCACTAAATCACTAAAGGGGGGAGAGGGAGCTGAGGTGGCTGAGAAGGATTCGATACCCGACACTGCCGCGCTTAAATGAGAAAAACGCTTGGGTTGTTAGGGGTAGGAGCCAATCGTTGGATTGGATGAGAGCTAATTTCTCACCCCTAAAAATGGGGAAAAAGCTGCTATATGAGAAAGTAAGCTGCAGGGTCAATGCGAAACTGAGGCTGAGTTTAAAATTGCTGTGTTCCCATTGTGGTTGCCTTTAGAATGAGGCCCTTGGAATGAGGCCTTCGGAATGATCATGGAGTCTACCCATTATCTCAACGTTGATGGCGATTGAAACCGCGTGGGAACGCTTTGGAGACCGAAAGCTCTTCAGATTTGAAACCCATTCCTTCGCCGAATCAGTCCCAAGTCATCATTGAACCCCTGAAATGCATGAAATGAGACATCCACTCTCACCTGGGTAAGCTTATGTCACGTGATGTACATTACCATCTTGAATCTGTTGGAACGTGAGACGTTCCCAATAGTACGCTGCACAGTGTAGCTTGTATACTAGACGTATATATACGGCTCTGGCCCCCATGGTTACTCAATCAAGTCGTCAAACTCCAATAATATATCCAACAGAATCTCCGTGTCCGTACGGAGGACACACGCCTGTTTCACGTGTTCCTGCTTGCTTGGTAAGTCATTTCACGTACAATTTGGCTTCGTTGAGACTTTACGGATTTTGTTGTTCCGTCAAAGGATTCGGGAAGCCAAAAATGGCTTTGCTGGGACTTTTGCGATTCATATTTGGTGTATTCCCTGCAGTCCTAGCGAAGAAGAAGAAGTGGGATAGTAACCATACAAATAAATGTAGATAAAGTAACTACAGTATAGACTGAAATATAGCTATCATTATCATGCACTCGAATTTCAGTCCGTTGGGTGTTCGAGAATGGAGAAGTATTCCGACGAGTTCCGTCCGTACGTTCACTTCACCTACAATTTTGGCTTCACTGGTACGCGACTACCAACTTTTGGCTTGCTAGGACTTGTCGCGTACCAGTGCAACCAAAATTGTAAGTGCGGTGACTTCTGAAGTTCCAGACACTTAACTTTCCCCAAGCACCAAGCTGGTGAAGTACCGACCCAGCCAAATTTAGCTATGGTGGTACTTCCGACCGCCCGGACCCTTTGACAACGGCGCCGCGTCCCCCGCAAACAAACGCGTCTCCAACACACCACATCACTTGCGCTTCAACAATCAATGCACCACGAACCATGGCGACAAGTACGTTTCTATTCTACGATTATGTATATACCGTTGCTGACTTTTATAGATCGCAAGGCCGCGCGCCAGCAGCGTCTCCGGGGCGCGCAAACCAGAGAACCCCAGGGCATCAACTTCGCTTTCACTCTTCCTCCTGCCCCGCCGGCACCACGAACAACAAGAAGCGCGGTGACGCCAAGCTCGTCGCGAGCTGCGAGAGTAATTCCGACCAGAGGCCGGGGATCATCTTCATCGAAACGATCTGGAAGTACGCGGAAGAGGGTCGAACAGAAGACACCAAGTGACAATCGGGCAGAGAAGCGACAGCGGATTGAGGTGGCAGGTGGAGATGAAACATCGGCGAGACGAGCACCACAGGATACCAAGACTCCAGAGCGGGAGATAGAAGATGAGCTCTCATCGATCAACCCAGTCGCACTCCGTATTGACGAAGAGGTGACGGAGAGTCCGAGGAATGCGCCTGGAAGTGGTCGGCGACAACATCTCTCTTCTGATCCAGCTGAGCGAGGGACTCCGACCAAACTGAAGACGCCACAAGATGCGACACGGAGGACGAGGAAGTCGATGCGGGTAGTGCCATCGCCAGAGCTCGACGCGGTTGATGAGATTGATGAACTCTCCCCAGATCAGCCCAGGACTCGACCTAGCGAGCAAGAGGTCGATGAACTCTCCCCTGATCAACCAAGGACACAACCTGGGAAGGGAAAGATTGCGGAGGAAATCCTGGATGGCGATGCGACGAGGTCTCGACGCCGACGAAGTGTCCTTGAAGAACCGGATACCGTCGAACCCGCAAAGATCCCCGATGCCGATGCAGCAAAGAAACGCCGCCGTCGAAGTGCTCGTGAGGAGCCGGATACCCTCGAAGCCGAAGAAGTCCCCGACACGGATGCGGCGAAGCAGAAATCTCGACGTCGCCGGCGCAGCGCTTTGGAAGAGGAGCCGGAAGAGCGAACGTCGAAACGGCGACAGATTGCCGAAGAAATCCCCGATGTGGACGAGCAAGAGGAAGCTGAAGAAATCCCCATCGCCGATGTAGCAAAGAAGCTGGTATCCCAACGCCGCCGACGTAGTGGTCTTGAAGAGGCAGAACAAACTGGCGGGAAACAGCCGGCGTCTAGTCGACCATCCAAAGCATCGCCCGCCAAACAACGTGCTCCGAAGACACGCAAGCCCGCAGGCGCAAAGAGAAGAGGGGCCGTCCCTGTCACCACATACCGGATGACGCGCCATGATTCAGACTCGGGCGATGACATCCTCAACCGCGCGATCCCCTTTGCGTCTCGCAACGGCGTCAATGCTGTTGATGTGCTCGCGCAGGCCTGTGACGAATTCGCTGGGAGCGCTGTGGATGCACTGGGGCGGGGATTGGAGGGAGCAGGTTCGTCTGCGGAGAGACGCGAGTATCGAACCAAGCTTCTCGCGGTCGAGGCGTTTGCAGAGGAGTCGCGGTGGAAGCTGATGGAGTTGACCATCTCCCTCGATGCAGAGTATGCGATGAGGAAGCGCGTTCGGGCGGTCGTGAAGGAGAAAGGGGAGCTGCGGGCGGAGCTGATGCGGTTGAGGGCTGAGCGGGAGCAGGTTGCGCTGAAGATGGATGCGGCGAGGATTCAGCATGAGGAGGAGGGGAAGGACAAGGAGGTAAGTTTTTTTCTGCCGTTACAGTTCGTTGCTAATTTTCAGACTTTGGTATCGCTGTCGACAACACTCCACGACGTCGCCCTCGCCGCTTCTCTCGGTCGGGATACTGCATCAGGCGATTCCCTCGCACAGCCACCTCTTCCCGTCGTGATTAATGAGGTTGCTGCGATGGCGAGTAGAAAGAGTCGGGAGGGGGGATTGTTAAAGCGGTTGAAAGATTTCAACGGGTTTCTCGAGCGCGTCGCAGGTGCTGTCGAAGGGAGATGATTGTATTGTTTAGAGGGGGTGTAGTTATAGTAACGATGACATGAATACAAATGATATAACCCTATCCCCGTTACCCATTCCAATCGCCTGTCCCCTGTTCCTATTGCCGTCCCCGTCACGCATTGCCCATTCCCATCCCATCCCATCGCCCATTCCCATCCTCGCTGCCTATTACCGCCCATTCCCTACTACCCATCGCCATCGCCATCGCCCAATCCCATTCCTATCGCCATCCCCATTAGCGTCACTAATTCCCATCCCTGTTACCGTCGCCTATCCCCATTACTCATCCGCGTCGCCCATTATAATTCTAGAAATTTTATAAAATTATAACTTTCTTATTTCTTTAACGTACATGTATAGCGAATGTGCTAAACAAGCGAACGTGCCAAAATATCACGACTACCCCTACTACCTAACTAAACATGGTATTTCTTAATAACATAACATGCCTTAGAAAAGTGATGAGAGAGAGTTAACCTTAGCTATCTAGGCTATCTAAAAAGACCCTATACTAAGTCTTTATGCTATATCTAAGGTCTATTCTATAGACTACTATAAGCTTGCTTACTAGCTAAGTAGTATGTAACTATAATGTAATATTATAGCTAATTTATAGAAATTAATAAACCTAGAGGAATTAGTCCTTGTTTAATATATACTTAACCTAGCTACTAAAGGATTTCCTCCTTAGTTATCTATTATTAAAGATATAGCAAATTAGCTACTTATAACATATAACATGTTATACATTAGGTCACATTAGGCTTTAAACTTTATTAAGTAGTATATAAAGCTCTAGATATGCTTTTAGTATAAATATAACTATAAAGGGCTAAGTATAAGGACCTAGTGTTATAATGGTTATAGAGGTCATGATGCTAGTCTAGGAAAAGTAAGCTAGATTAAATCTAAAGAGAGAAGAAGAAAAGAAGGAAGGAAGTAAGGCTATTCCTCATT
>KV454859.1:0-11191 GCA_001662585.1 Pseudogymnoascus sp. WSF 3629
TGATTTTTACGTGTACTCTTATTCCACGGAGTTGTTCTAGTGACTTTCTGTCACTATCCTATCGAAGCTTTCGTGAGCTTAAGCCGGGCTCATAACTGTTGGCTTTTGCGGCTCTCGGTTCAGGAGGAAAAAACTTGTCTATTTCTGAAGGTCTGTTCTACGTTCGTACGAAGGGTTTTCCTTTCGTACAAACCTACTAGCGTACTAATCTACACGTGGTCTTGGTTATCACGTGGTTTTTACCTTCTACAACCTGTGTCCTAGGTTACCACGTGGTTGTGCAGTTGTTGTGCACACCTACACGTGTTCTAGTTATCACGTGCGTGATTGTGTGCGCACTTGTTTGTTTGTGTACACGTGACTTCCCTGTCATGTGTGTTGCCACTCCAACACACCCCCTCAGCTTCTTGGTGTTTGTTTGTTGTGGTCTACGCATAGAGCTGATCCTAGATCACTCTAGCAGTCGGCCAATCACGTGTTTTGACTCAGCCAATCGTCCAAACAGTTTGGCAGATCAGATCGGTGATTCCAGATCACACAAGTGATTCTAGATCACACACTCCAAGGAAGGTGTATATATAGGAGGGCTTCTTCCCACCTAGGGACTTCCTTTCTTCTTCATCTTTCCTACACACGCAGGCTTCACTATTAGAAGTTCTTCTGCACCTTTGTTTCCTTTCCTCAACTCTCAACTCTCAACTATGCTGCCTGCAAACAAATTTGTGGTAGCTCGGGCCCTGCCAATTCTCATCCCTACACACGTGGATGCTAAAGCTGAGGCTAAGACTCTTGCTGAGTATAACAGCTTGTCTGGTAAGTTGATCCTTCGTAGGATCGTACTATAGGTTCGTACTAACAATTCTTAGGCTCTGCAAAGTCAAAGTTGCTCGCTCTGCTTGCCTACTCCTGTGGCCGCATCGTTCTTAATGCCTCCTGTCTGTGTTATACCTCTAAGCAGTAGTATCCTCACTTTGAGCATGTGGTAGTCTGCCCTAAGCTCTTCCCTGCTAGGTATTGCGCCTCCTACGCCTAGGTAGGTGACTCTCATAAGTGTTCTGCTACTACTGCTATTAAGTAGCATGATCGTCTAGTGGAGCATTCTGTTGAGGTGTCTACTGCCCTACGCCATCACCTAATGGCTAGAACTCTCTAAGTTCACCCTTCTATTTAGGATATAGATGGTTGCATGGTGGTGTTTAAGGAGTTGTTATAGGAGCAGACTGCTCCTAATGACCACCACCTCCATCGCCTTTAGGATGGAGTTTTAGCTCTATTCTATAAGGCCTAGACTAATGTTAAAAGACTCTAAGAGGAGCTTAAGAATGCGTAGTAGATAAATTCTACTTTCTGTACTTATAGCTTTCGTAGAATTAAAATATTCTTTAGATAATCCTTTCTTTAACTTTTGTGACCTTAATCATGTCTTATAACCAATTTTCTAAGAGTCGTTTCATATAGTCTAAGAAGTTGTAGCATGGTAGAAGTAAGGGCATTAAGGCGTAAAATAGGTGTAACTAGAACTTCTAACTTCCTTTTAGACAAAGCATATATCTATCATACAATCATTCTATAGGCTTTATAAGCTCTATATATACCTTGTATATGATTAGCTAAAGTGGTTTCCTATATGGCTAAATGGGGTATAATTTCTAAATTCGTAGTAGGTAATGAAAGTAAGGTGGTGATAACTTTTCATAGTATTAAGTATCGCTTCGTATAATCATATATAGGGTATGTATGAAAGTAGGTCTACTTCCTAGTTAGTTTGTCTAAGTAGTAGCTCTATTATCTAAAAGGTAGGTTGCTCCTTCTATTACCTATTCTAGCTCTACACCTTTCTTTAGTTGGACCTCTTGTCTGTTATTACTTTCATTACCACGTTCAACCTCTATTATCCTTTGGATTCACCTTATAACACTTTAGTTCATCTTCTAACACCTTTCTTCACGATGCCTCCTCTATTAAAGTTCATCATGGTACACAATCTTCCCGTTCAACACCCTCATCTTCTTAACCCCACGGCTAAGTCTGAGATGCTTGACTCCTATAACTCATTTGTTGGTCTGTTTATCCTTCATATAATGATTCTTTCTATTCGTACGATCCTAACCTAGACTTATAGGCTTGACTAAATCCAAGTTGCTCGCCTGCCTTACCCATCCTTATAGCAAGATTGTTAATAAGACATTCTGTTGACGCTTTTCTACTAGTTGATCTACTATCTTTCCTAACTATGTTGTTAACCTTAAGGTGTATCCTGCCAGCTATTATACTGCTTGCGCATGGGCAACTAATAACTATAAGTGTCATGCTAGAACATTTAGAGCTCTTGGACCCTTTACTCTTTACACTTAGGTTGCTTATGACGCTGCTCTTGCTTAGGCTAAGGCTGGAACCCTCAAACCCCACCACCTTAAGCACCCTTTTGGGTGTATGCTTGTGCTTAAGCATACAGTCTCTAACTACCCTCTTGTCTCTCTTTCCTATATCTAACATAGCATTACTATAGAGTTCACTCGCCATGAGGCTACCATTAAAAAGAAGGATGCTGAGATTATGGAGTTAAAGGGGACTAAGGAGCTTTATAAGGCTGAAATTTCCCGTCTTAAGGTCCTCTATCACTAGGCCCTTACTTACGCCTAGTCTTGTTTTTTCTCTCTTTTATATTATTAGTCTTCTAGCTTCCATAGCTTAATAAGACTTTATTTTCTCTTTGTTTTTTTGTGTTTTTATGTTCTTTTCTTATTATAAAGACTGAAAAGATCAAGGCTTTTGTAATGAAATAACATATGAAATGTATAGCAAGGTAGGTTGATGTAACCTGCTAGTATGCTTTAGACTATCCTCATATGGTTTGTATGAACATTTTATCATGTTATATGGTCGTTGTACACCTTTAGGTATGATTGTCCAAACCCGTTCTTAGATTGTATGAAGGGGTTCTTCCACCCCCTTAGTACCACTCTCTAATTTTAAGACGTAGACTAATCTAATCATTTTCATGAACTCTTTATGCTTTTGGTGTAGTAGGGCCTTAGTGAAGCCATCTATAGGCATTGCCCTCGTAGGAATCCATTTAACATCAACCGTTCCTTTTTGAACTTCTTGCTAAAGCTAACTTTAGTATATGTCAATGTGTCGTAACTTCGTCATTAACTTAGGTGCATCTATGACTATAAGTCAGACTGTCTATGCATTATCACATTCTATAGAGGGGTGTTCATAGGTCTTAAGACTGATTTGGTTGAAGACCCTTAACTACTAATATAGTTAGGTTGTCACATGTAATAGAGCAAGTAGTTCTGCTTTAGTCGTAGACCTTACAACAGTCCTCTGTTTCAAGCTTTGCCAATCTATAAGAGCATTAAATAGATGGAATGTGTACCCTTCTATACTCTGTCACGTTTTAGTGTCATCTGTGAACGATGCATCTAATGCTACTTAGAACACCCCTTCTTTAAACATGTTAATTTCATTCGTATAATCAACATTCTGCTTTAGATGATCGTTCTAAGGGTTCTCTTCCTCATAACGTTCCTCTAGTGTGTTTATACGAGAATTATTTTCGTTTGTCTAAGAAGATATTAACGCTTCTACAAGTTGCGCACCCCCTTCACCCCCTACATTAGTAGGTATTAAGGTTTGTAGTTCTTATAGTAGGTTCGTATGAATGTTCTGTGGGTTCGTACGATCGCATGCATAGAGTAATCCATAATCCTTCGTCTAATAGAGGTAGGCAATACATCAATTCACTGCCTGTTTATGGGTTAGACTTAGGTTTTGCATGAATTCTGCAAGTTTTTGTGCTGTGCGCGATGCATCTAGTCGAGTGATTATCGTAGGGTAGATGATTGATCCTATCCTCTGTTGATAGTAATGTATCGTGGCCTTTGATGCTTGTTCTACATTCTTCACGAAGTCTTTTACTTCCATAGGTGTGTCAACCTTCTAATGGTCCATTACATTGAATTTCTAAGCGATCTTTTCAATGTATTAGTCTTGACATAGCTAAACCCATCGTCACTCTCAGTTTTAGACAATGCAGATTCTAAGGAAGTACTCGAGCTCTCCTAGCTCTTAAAGTTCGTATCGCTCATGAAGTGTTCGTTAGAACTCATTATATTCCTTCTGTTTATCCTTAAAGTATAAGGCGTAGATGTCATCTACATAGAAACATACGATGATTCCATCTCGTATAAAAAGACATAGCGCATCACGCGTGCCCTTAAACCCCATTTATAGGAGTGTCTCTTGTATATGTTAATACCATAGTAATGGTGATCGCTTTAACCCATATAAGGCTTTCTGTAGTTGAAAACAATGAGTTTGAGGTTCGTATGAACCTTCTGTCATTCGTACGATTCCTTCTAGAATTAGTATATATACCGTTTCATTCATATCTACATTTGTAAATGCACTTATAGTGCACTTATAGCATCAAACTGTTGCACTTCCATGTTAAAGTACGCCATAAGTGCCATCGTAAGTCAGAAAATGCATGCTACTAGAGTAGCTACATAGACCTCATTAAAGTCTAATGAGTGTTGTAAGTCGCCTTATACAACGAGTCGAGCCTTACACTTCATGAAGAAGCCATTTTCATCTGTCTTATATGTATACACCCATTTTATAGGCACGAGTTTTGTAAGGTTTGCTTTTTTCTAAGGTGTTAAGATGAACGTGTCACGTCACGCGAGGTCATGAAACTCAAGGTTCTTTGCCTCTATAAACTCCCGTCTATATTAATGTGTGTTTAACCCTTTCTTAGTTGTAGGTGCAAGGGGTAGGTCCTGTTAATGGACTCATTCTTATGCTGTGTTAAAAGCCGTGTAGAAAGATGAGCCTTACGAGAGGTTATCTAGGGTTGCATGATAGGCTTGCCTTTAGATATTTCCTTCCTGTCATGGTTGATACATAATGCTTAATTCGTCTATATCATCATCTTCATTCTCATGTTCTGATTATGGGATAGGTGACGATAGGTTAGGCATAGGCCATAGTGTACTTCCTTTCATAGGAACGCTAGCCTCGTTCATACTATCCTAAATAATTCTCATATGATCGTTCTCATGGCTTTGTTCCTATTAAGGAGTACCCTGTTCATTTGTATGAGACGATTGTTTGTTTATACGAAGAGTTGTCTTAGGTCCCTCATTTGTATAGGAATCTATGCATTAAGTGTTAATACTTCTTAGACTATTATGAACATTTCTCAGAGGATCATTGCTAGTGTTAGGTTCCTGGTTTTGATCATTCCCATCATTTGGCCAAGGTAGCATTCTGTTTGTCTAAGAAGATATATGCATTTCCTCGTAGTCCCTTTAGAGTTCATTAATGTCGTCCCCTTCTGCCTCCTTCTCTAGCAATTCTATGAAGATAGGATTAATGTCTTCATATAGCAATATAGGGTTATACTCTCTTTTTGAGTCCCATTTCCCTTCCTCATTAAAGGTAACATCACGTGAGAAGATAACCTTGTTCTGTGATGGAATCCATACATGGTAAATGTTCAAGGACTACCATCCTACTAGAAACCTGATTTCTGCTCGTGGGTTTAGCCTATTAAGCTTTGGTTAGTTGTTGATGCGTAGGTAGGCTAAACAGCCATACTTGTGCATTTGCGTGAGTAGTAGTAGAGTCGTCCATTTAAGCCATTCTATAAGCGCTTGATATGGTGACTTCCATTTTAGTCACTCTTGTAGTTATCTATTAAGGATATAGGACGCGGCCATATACATTTCCTTTTGTAGATGCAGAGGATCCTACTGTAATTGCAAGTGTGCACGCACAGACTATAAGGACCTGTCCATTCCATTCTACATTCCCATTTTATAACTAACTATATGGCACAGAGTTTCGTACAATGATACCAAGTGATCGTATGAACGCATGAAATGCATTTCTAAGTGCCTGTTCATCGTCTGTTTATAGGGTCTAGACAGTAAGACTAAATCTAGTCCGTATGAGGTTTATGAAGTCGCTAAGAGTGTTAATTAAGGTTTGCTCTTTCTTATCACTTAGGATCCATAGGTGATTCATTCTAAGGGCATCATAGCTTATGTGAAATATGTACCCTTTGTATATAGGAATAAGGTCGAAGTGGATCTTCTCATATAGTATAGTCGATTAAGTTATTAGAATCCATGAGATTATCCATTGCACTTTTGTAAGTTGACAAGTTTCGCAGTTTTCATCAAATTCCTTATTTGTGATTTCCACCCCCTAAGCTTGTTGTAGCTTTGCGACAGCATGATGGTTTAGGTGCCCCATTCTCTCATGCCATTCTTGTAGCGTTCCCTTAAGGACTCTTGCCTTTCGAGATGAGAATAGGGTTGTGTGAGGTTTGTATGAAGCTCCTATATGTTCGTACGAAGTCTCTGAAGGTTCGTACGAAGCTTGTACTTTTCGTACGAAGCTCTCCTCTTTTGTAAGGATAGCTTCTCGTACTAAGGCTTCTTCTTTCAGGGGATCATTCCTAGTGCTTGTAGCTACTTGGATGTTCTTATCCTCCATTTGTCCAAGATCATTTTCCATTTGTACGAAGAATATAGCATTAATTAGAACGTATTATAGGACTGTTTGTCTGAAATGTCATGGTATGTAGCAGAGCACCCCATTCTTATGGTATAGCTTGCGCATTCAAGAATCCTAGTGTACATTCTTTGCATTCATCTAGTTGAGCAATGCGATATTTGTGAGAAAACCTAGAATGTATGCGACATTATGAAGTGTGATTTCCTTCACGCCTTAAGGTTCTGACAGAGTAAGGCGAACTTTTCTATAGCCTAGGATCTGACACTCTGCTCTGCCTACAAGCATCGATCCTTTCTGTTTAACATAGTCATATATGCGCGATTAGTCGTTACAAATGTGTGTTATAGAACCACTGTTAAGTATGGTGCTCTTTGCAAGTCCATATTTTACGTACTTCTCCTCTTCGTGAGTAAGGTAGGATGATGACTTCAGATCTTCGTATCTTCTTAGAACATCTATATATTGCTTTAGCTAATCATCTATGTGCTTCTGATTATTAAAGTAGGCGTTCCCTTTGATTGTCTAAGAATTGTTCTTGATTGTCTAAGTTGTAGTAGCATTATAAGTCGTAAAACTCATTAGAATCTTCTTAGTACTCTTTGTACTATGCACTTTTCTTTTCGTACAATTAATTGTAGCAAAGTTTGTAGGTAGTTGGTTCCCTCCTTCATTTGTACAAGGTCCTTTCCTATTTATACGAGAAGATTTACTACCCTTATTCTTCTGCTACTCATCATGAGTTTGTTTGTAGACATGCTTAATGTTGTTCCTTCAGAACACCTTATCGTTGTCTGCAAGTGCTTCTTGTACCTTCCGTAGGATAGCTTTGTCTATCTTCTAATTCCATAGTCATAGGAAGTCCATAATGTAGAGACATTCCTTCCATTGATGCTTTTCGTCACATAGGCATGGTGGAAATTCGCGCTTTCTTCTGCCTCCATTTCCATTTCCATTTCTGTCCTCACTCCATGTTTCACCTTGTTGATTACGATTTTGTAGGGTAGGGTCTCTACCTACAAAGACAGCTTGCATTATCTAAGCCTTCTTCTAAGCAGCCGTATTCTTATGGTATGTTCAGAATTACGATATAATGTCTTAGAGTGAAATTTCGTCTCCACGCGCGATGTGCGTATCCCATATGTCTACAAAATTTAGCTTAATAGCTAAGATTGAATTAAGGAAGGCCTTAACGGGTTGGTCCTTATGCATTTTAGGGAGTTCGGCTTGCATGCATTTTCAGTAACGTAGGTCATGGCGTAATGCGTCTAATGGCGTAATGCATCTAGTAGGGGGGGGACTACCACACTAATATTATTATTATACAACAACTACTAGGCTAACTCATCTATATCGCTGTCTAATTCATCATCAACCTCTCCTCTAATCTCATTCTCACTTTCAGGTTCGTACGAAGCTTCCTTTTGCCTTATTTCCTTCCCTTTCTTTCGCTTCCATACTGTCTCTTTCTCGGCCTCTACAACTGCATCGCGTAATTCCTCAGTCGAAATGTGGAAATGTCCCTTTAAAGCTGCTCGTTTCCCTTTTTTACGCTCCGTACGAGCTTTCACAATTGTGCGAAGGTTGTCTGTTTCGCGTTAGCAGATTATATCGCGTGTGTTGAGTCACTCGGTCACATCAGCTAAATTTCATACGTAGCGAGTTGTTAGAGTATTAAGAACCGTACGAGTCTGTAATGCTGTTTTTAAGACTTGATTGGCTTTCTAGAGGGTCTGGGTATCTGGCGGAGAACTATTTAAGAAGACTTGATCGAGAATATCAAACTCTGTTGGTGTATGTGGTCGTTGAATTTCAGCTAGAGGTTGGTTTTTGATCGTACGGAGGACTCGCTGAGGATTGAATGGCTG
Source organism: Pseudogymnoascus sp. WSF 3629 (assembly GCA_001662585.1). Taxonomy (NCBI): domain Eukaryota; kingdom Fungi; phylum Ascomycota; class Leotiomycetes; order Thelebolales; family Thelebolaceae; genus Pseudogymnoascus; species Pseudogymnoascus sp. WSF 3629. The sequence goes on from KV454859.1 coordinate 8,400, forward strand.
GAGACCAGCTCCTCGAAAGGCAGAGGTAATGTTCAGAGCTGAAAGAGCTTCCGTACGAGCTGTAATGTATGCACTAAGCCATTCAGCCTTCTGGATTCGTACGAGCTGAGCTTCATTCAAATGTTCAAGGGCAGCTGTAAGCCTCTTTTTTAGCGGTCCAAAAATTACAACGTCAAGTGGTTAGAGCATATGAGACGTGTGTGGAGGAAGTATTAGAAGAGATATTCGGTTTTGAATACAGTGAGAAATAAAGCTTCCACTTATATGTGAGTCATGGCCATCGCAAATAAGGAGGCGTTGTCCACTAGCTGCCTTCGTACGAGTTGCTGGCTCAAACACCCTTTTCAACCACTTAACTCCATGTAAGTTTGAAGTCCACCCTTTTGAATTTGCTAAGAAATACCACTTATTGATTACTTCGTTCGGAACCCAGGATTGAAGTACGTTTTGGCCCTTAAAAATAACAAGTGGCTCGATTGAAGATCTATTAGCACAAATACACTCGACAACTGACACCCACTCCTGCCGGCCAGGATGGGCCTGATGACGCGTACGAAGGGTTGAATCGACGATAATTCGAGTTGATTCCATTGTTCCGATCGAAAATCCTGTTTCGTCCATATTGTATATGTCCTTCTCTTGAATTTTCATTCGTACGAGGATGTCTTTGTATGCCTTGAACCAAGCATCTACTACTGGAATTGTGACCCCGTCCATTCTCTGAGCTTCAATTCTTCGTCCAAGTCGAACTTTTAGATGAGGATGCCTTCGTACGAAGCGTGGAACCCACTCCTGGCCAAGTGGGAAGTCTGGAATTCGTTCGGAATGCTAGAATGGTTCGTCTAGAATAAAGACGCGTCGCCGTTCCGTACGAACTTCATCAGCAACTTCTCGAAGTATTCGGTGGCTAGGCGCGTATCCACTAACTGTAAGGCACTTAATCCACTTTAGAAGGGTCTTTTCTTGTGTTCTGGTAAGAAGTTGTTGTTGTTGACGCGCTTCCGTACGAGATAGTCCACCTTTGATGCGTCGGTTGATAGTATCTTTACTAATTCCCATAGCTTTAGATGCTTCATACGAGGACTTATACTTTCCAGTTTGGACTCCTAGAACTGCCTCAGCTACTTGAATTTCAAGTTCCTGAGCTTTTAAGCTCTTTTGACGGACCATTGTTGTATAATAATAATATTGGTGTGGTAGTTGCCCCCCTACTAGACGCATTACGCCATTAGACACATTACGCCATGACCTACGTTATAGCGTTTCCTACTCAAAAAGCCACGTTTCCATTTCGCGACCCTTTGGATTTTGAAGCTTTTGCCACTGATCCTTTAGGTCCATCTCACGCATAGTATCTAATGGTGCGTATATCTCCATTAACTTTACCATAATGAAGTATGGGTGTAACTCGTGGTATGTGATGTCTTGAGCACCTCAGGTTATCGTCTGTTATATCTCTTTTCAGATCGCGTTAAGAGCCTTTGAGTTCTTCTCAAATCGTCAATTCTCCTCTTCATATACAGACATCTTGTGTTGGCTATTGCGGCTCTCGGTTCAGGAGGAAAAAACTTGTCTATTTCTGAAGGTCTGTTCTACATTCGTACGAAGGGTTTTCCTTTCGTACAAACCTACTAGCATACTAATCTACATGTGGGCTAGGTTATCACATGGTTTTTTTACCTTCTATAACCCGCGCTCTGAGTTATCACGTGGTTGTGTAGTTGTTGTGCGCACCTACACGTGTTCTAGGTTATCACGGGCATGATTGTGTGTGCACTTGTTTGTTTGTTTACATGTGACTTCTATGTCACATGCGTTGCCACTCCAACACCTACGAAAGTCAATGGTTTGTTTATACATAGTAATTGTACTACTACCCTAACATATATATAAGAGATACTATGTGTTATTTTGTAGGGCTTAAGCTTAAAAGGAAAAAAGTTGTCTATTTCTAAAGGTCTAAGTTCTACATTTGTACGAAGGTTCTATTCATTGTACGAACCTGCTAGCATACTATTTTACATGTGATCTTGGTTAACGTAGGTCATGGCGTAACCGGGCTAATGGCGTAACCGGGCTACTCACCAGAGCTACCCCACTAAACCACCAAACTACCAAAAACACCGATTACCAAATGTCGCAACATGGTGCTGAAAAAGAGCCAAAAAGCCCAAGAATTCAAAAATAAGATAGCAGAAGCAGTCTTAGGAGTACAAACTGGCAAATTTAAATCCCCATATCAAGCAGCAAAGGTGTTAGGATTAAATAAGAACACAGTAGCTATACGCGTTAACAGTGGCTCTACACGACGCGAAGCACGACAACAACAACAACTCCTCTCAAAAAATCAAGAAAAGACACTTTTAAAGTGGATAAAAGAACTTACAAGCAGTAGCTATGCTCCTAGCCACCAGATTTTAAGAGAGGTAGCTGATGAAGTGCGTACAAATAGGTGTTGCATTTACCAAGGTCGTGGCATACAAACCCAACTACAAACTCAACAACCTCAAAGTCAACAACCACAACTTCAAATACCTAACCTACCTCTTAGGCAAGAGTGGGTTCCACGATTCATTCAAAGGCATCCACAACTACATGTTAAGCTAGGACGCAGAGTTGAGGCACAAAGGATGAATGGGGTGACAAAAGAAGTGTTAAGGGGGTGGTTTGATGCATATAAGAGCCTCATAACAGAGCAAAAAATCGAAAACTACAACACCTACAACATGGATGAGACGGGGTTTTCAATTGGTACAATGCAATCTACACGAATTATCATAGATTTAAGCCTT
>KV454860.1:0-10776 GCA_001662585.1 Pseudogymnoascus sp. WSF 3629
TCTACACCTTAAAAATAATGAATGGTAGGAGTGCCCATCTATATGAGTTAACACCTTAGATAATTAACACCTACTCTCTATTCCCTAGCTATATAGTCCTTAGATGACTCTTTACTTCTAAGCTTATAACTACCTGTATAGTAGTAATAACTCTCATTATAAACCCTACTTTATTAAAGTTATAGATATCTTACTCTAAGATGCTATATTTTGTAACCACGTTCTATATAAGAGTAGTGTAGGCAGTAGTGCAAACTGTTAGTTTTATAAGCTAAACCAACCAACTAATTACTTCATAAACTATGCACTAACTGTCTTGGTTTTTGTAAGATTTAAAACCAACTAACTACCAAAACTATAGTGTAAACCATATAAACTATATAAGAACTGTATAAGACTAGCTAATTTGAATTAATGTATGGAATACTACCCTTTCTAAGCCATGACTTACAACACTTAATTGCCTATATGCTATCTATTCTAAGCTTATTCCTTTGATCTGTTATTGTAATCTTTACACCTAAGAATAGACGTTCTGATTTAGCAGACATTACAGGAATTAATAGTATATTAATTACCATTATACTTAATGTAGGAAAGGTCCTCTATTACATAGGTTCTAGCCACCATGCTTAAGCATCTGTTATAGCAGGTAGGACTAGAGCTTGTAGATACTTTTAATACTCATTAATATTAAGAGATGAGCGCTCCCTTTTCTGTTGCCATTACTGAAAGGTATTCTGTAGAGGTGCTATTAATGTTGCTAATGGAATTGAAATTGCTATACTCTAATACTTGCTCTCCTAGAACTCTTGCATTTAGGCTTTTGCTAAAGGAATCTAATGCATAGGCTAGTTATTATTAATATATTCCCACTTCCATTATAGGCATAATACTAATGCTACAATATAAACAGGAGACCTCTCTATTAGGCTATAATACTTATTGAGTTTCTTCTAGCTAGAGTTATAGTAAGGTCTTATAAAGATATCATCTTGATACTTCTTCTTACCATCCTTAAACTGCTTAAGTAAGAAGTCCATTATTAGAAGAACCTGCTTAATAGTAGCTCCTTAAGATTTAGTTAAGAGTGTAGCATTATAGAAACATAATAAGAAGCTCTGTAGCTTTTCAAGATCCTTCTAATCCTTAGGTGATAGCATATCTGTAAGATCCTTATGGAATTGTATACAGAATAACCTAAGAGCATTCTTTAGTTCTAGTCTACTCTTTATCATATTATACCATGAATTCTACCATGTAGCATTATCTTAAACAAGATTCCTACCTCCTAAGAGCTCCTAGAACTAGGCAATTCATTAAGGGCTTTGTTATATATGTTCTAGCCTAACTACTAATATTACTCATTTGTGAATGGGCCAGCCCATTCACTAATAGGCTAGCCTAACCACTAATATTGTCATTAACGGTTAGGCTAGCCTAACCGTAAATGGGAGTAATTAATCAATTGAACTATACTATATAGTATTACCCATAGTGTCTGCTCTTGCCTGCTTCTGCTTTGGCTGCTCAACTAAAGCTATTTCTATACAAGTAGCTAGACCTAATAAATTACCATAGTCATGGTTGTCATTATGACAGTGTACGCTACACTCCTTTGCTTCCTTATAACAACGGCACTGCTTTATACTACACTGCCCTTTGCATTAACATGATATTCCAACCTATGCACTTGTAGAAGCCTCTCTAGCTACAAGCCCTAACGTTACTTGCTTTATAGAGGTAGGAATAATGATATTAGACCATAGAGCTTTCTCTACAACTCTAAGTGATTTTGTAGGTATAAGGCGTTGTATAATACCAGAGAGTGTTAGAACCTGATATTAGTGTAGGTAAGGCTCTTGTAGAATGCGTGCAAAGAGCCTCTTATTATTAGTTGAGGTTCTATCCTCCTGTGGAACCTTTATAGAGACTATATCCCCTACTTCAAAGTGCTGTATGTCATGCTTCTTAGTATACTTGCGTACCATAGAAACCTGTGCTCTTTGAGTAGCTGCTATAGCCTGCTTAATTATAGGGTTAGGTGTAGCTTAAAGCTTAGTCCTAGGCTGAGCTAGCACCTAAGCCTAGGTCCCACGACGGAGCTTAGAATGAAGCTACTCTTGCGCTTGCTTAGAATTAATCGATTCTGCCAGCTCAGAATTGATTGATTCTGCTAGCTTAGAATTAAGCAAGAGCGCTTGCTAGGAATTAGGTGAGAACGCTCACTTAGAATTAGGTGGGAGCGCTAGCTTAGAATTAAGTGAGAACGGCAGCTTAGAATTAAGTAACGGCAGCTTAGAATTAAGCAAGAGCAGCAGCTTAGAATTAATCGAGGGCGCTAGCTTAGAATTAATCGAGAGCTCTTGCTCTTGCTAAAGCTATGGGTTAATTTAAGCTTTAGGCCTAAGCTTACTCTTAAGAATAGGAGCTTGGGTTCTGTCTTCCTACTCAACTCTAATTAAGAGATCCTTCTAAGCCTGGCTATTAAGCCAATCTGTATAAGAGCTCCTGTCTCAGAACAGTAGCTTAGCTGGTGCGCACCTAATTGTAGAGTGGATTTGGGTGTTCATTACAAGCGTGACCTTAAGTAGCCCATCTGCCCACTCTATAGACCCATGGTCCATTTTCTATGCTTGTAGCTTTGCTTCTACAACTCCATTTGCCTACTCAACTAGGCCTTGCGTTTGAGGTGACCGTGGTACTCCATTTACTACTTGAATTCCATACTTACGTAGTAGAATAAGTAGTGCTCCCTTAAATTCCTTCCTATTATTAGCTTGCATAATCTTTAGAGGTAAGAAAGCTATAATAAAGAGAGCAAAGTAGTCTGTAATTAGCTTTGCATGCTTGCTCTTTAATGGGTATAGCTGTGTATATTTTAAGAAGTGATCTTTTATATAAAGAATCCACTTATATTGTCCTAAAGGCTCATGGTGCATATTAATTAGATCAATCTGTACCCTCTCCCATGCACATCTATAAATAATAGGGACTAATGGAGCTTTAGTTGCGTTTGGCTAATTTAGAGTACAGTTCTTACAACACTTAAGTATAAACTCAACATCCTAATGCTTAATCCCATAGTACTGTTGTTTAATAATAGGCTAGACCTTGTTATAGCCTACATGTAGAAGCTTAAGATGCTCTTATGCAATAACATCAAATACCTCTGCTTTCTAAACTACAAACCTAGGAGTTAGATGTCGTATATCACTTTTCTTATAGAGCTTCTCATCTATAAGCTCAAACTGTGACTACGTACGGTGCTTTAGGTTGCTACTCTCTTAATCAAATGGTATAAACGTTATAATATTCTATAGTATAGTGCACATTTAGTGTCATTTTGTATGTGGAAGTTGCTCTTGATTATAGTAAGTAGGATTACTTATATATGCTTTAAAAGTAGTGTATACGTCATTTGGGAATGGGTTGATTAAAGCAATAGTAGCCATAATTACTATAGTTGTAGGACGTAGGATTTGAATTATCTACACTGCTACACATATTGACAGTTGGGCTGCATTTACAGTTAGGCCAGCCTAACCGTTAATGACAATATTAGTGGTTAGGCCAGCCCATTAGTGAATGGGCCAGCCCATTCACGAATGAGTAATATTAGTGGTTAGGCTAGAACATATATATACAACTAAGTTGTGAAGCTTTCTAAGCAGTCCCTTTGCCCACTAGTATTCCATTTCGAGTATAGTAGGAGGAATGAGAGTATTATTCTCTATTAATAATGCTTTGCTCTTAGTTTGAAATAAGAAGGCTTAAGTAGAGAGGTTGATTATATGGCCATTATAGCAAAGTCAATGATAGAGCAGCTTATAGTTGATTTGATACTGATTAAACAGTACTATAAACTCTAATATTAGCAATGAAGCAACTATATTAAATAAGAGAGACATATAAGTTAAGAGAGCATATATCATCATATCATTATTACTTGCGTTATTCATTATAAAGTATCTAACCTTTAAAGCAATCTCATAATCATTAATTACCTCTATAATACTACCTGCTTAGTTCTTACTAGAATGAGTACTGTTAAGTTCCTTTAATGCTAGTATCAATTGTTGTAATAGACCTAATTTTAGTATATAATGCCTAATAACCCTAAGAATAGCAAGAGAGTTTAGAGACGTCCATAGGTTAATAGTAAAGTGTATTTTTAAAAGAGCAGACTAAAGCTTCTACTAGATTTGACCCTTTTTAACGCTATACATTTAGAGTGTCTACTACTGTATTATATTATGAGATGATGGCAAGTGGTTATTAATAGTAGGATTTAGATATAATAGTAACGCTTGGAATTCTTTAACTTTAACCATATAGAAAGGGATACTACAAGCTGTAATCTAGCAGATATATAGAACTTTAAGAAGTAACCTGTTAATTACACTTGATCCATTAATTGTACTCATAGACATTAATGATAAATTCCGTTGCTTATAGTCACTTCCTACACCTATATGCCAAAAAGCATCACTTATACTAGCTTGCTGTGATATTGTCCGTAGTTCTTGCCTAGAGTTGACGTTAATGCCATAGGTTACAAGATGAGTAACTATAACTTTCATGCTACTTGATTTAAGATACTCCTTTTAACAGAACTTGTAGCACTATACTACTTTTTTAGCATCGTTACAGAAGGTATTAGTTGAAGCTCTAGAGGTATACTCCTATATTTTAGAACTCTGCTAGTGCTTTCTAGTTCTTACTAATGAAGAAACAGTTGGTAAAGTAGCTAGTATAGTAGTAGATATAATGTAAGAATTAAGAGTAGCTTCTTTAGTTTGAAACTACTTGCTATTAAGGATTAATAACGAGTCTAATAGTTAAGAAGTCATAACGTTAACTACACATCTATTCTCATATTCATATTAATATTGTTCTAGGTCTTGTATTCGTTAGTAATTACAGAGTTTTCACCATATGTAACCATGCTTTTATCACGTGTAGTATATAGTTCAAACTGCTAGTTTAAACTACATAAACTAATTACATATATTAAACTAATAGTTCGAAACTACAGTGTAAGTAAAACTACAGTTTCACTAGATCTACTAAACCAACTGCATAAACTGCAGTTTGTACTGTTAAACTAACTCACTACTGCCTACACTATATAAGAGAAAACTACTCTTAAATTATCTTAGGATCTTTACATTTTACTTGTTTATAATCATACTTCTAACTAAACTTTGCTTTAATTTCTATATAACGCTTAATGAAGTTAGTAGTCTAGTTCTTCCTAATAGGGTTCTTACCTTGTTTAGAGAGTAGAAGGTTAGCTATTTCTTATATAGCTTATAGCTAGGGTAGAAATCCATGTAAATCTAGGTTAAGGATGTACTAAATAAGAGCTAACTCTTTGTATAGAGTTAACTTCTATAAGTTAGGTATAGAATCACGTTAGGGAGTCATACTATAAATTCGTTATTAAATTGTTACATAAGGGATATTATATAATGCTATAGCTTGTTAGATACTCTTTAAATGTCTGTTTTTAATTACATAAATAGCTAATAGTATTCTACCCTCTTAATTAGAGGATTAGGCTTGTGTTAGTTATGACATTGTTAACTATAGATGGGTTAACACGTTTTAGTGTTTTCATGGCTTACTCGTTTAGGTGGCTCACTTGTATGTGAAATACGTTAGGGATTTAATTGTTAGTATAATGATAATAAGGCTTAGTAACTCCCTTTTAATTGCTTTCTTGTTCTCTTTTAACATGCTTAGGAATATCTCATCATGCTACATAGCTCATTTAATAGATGTTTAATTAGATGTACTTGCTATAAGGGCATGTAGGTAGAGAAACTTAATAGTCTTATAGTATATAGCTCTTTTAAGGACATCATTCCCTTAAGTTATTTTATCCTATATAGACTTAATATGTTAGAGATAGTGAATTATTTCCTTTACTTAAGTTAGCTTGTAGTTAGTAAAGGCTAATAATCTTACCTTGTTATAGTAGAGAGTAAAGAAGCTTGTAATATTACCTAACTTAAGCCCTCTCTATAAGCATAGGAAAACACAAAGCTTGTTAAAGGCATCTAATATTTCTTTGTAGCCTAGAAGCCTCTTAAGGCTAGTCTGTTTGCAAGGTAATAGGCATGCTTGCTAAATTTGAACATTCTTTTCTAATCAAAAGGTAATGGCTTTCATAATCTTAAGGTAGATTTCACCATCTAAGAAGCTCATCTAACGGTAGTCTACTTAGAGCATGCCTACTAATTCATTAACAATCTTATAGGAAAGATCTAGCAATTTAATTTTAGCTCTAGCTATATAAAAGAAAGAGTTAGAAAACTTTAGAGTAGCTATGCTTAACTGCTTTAGTAAGGTAAGTAAGAGTAATAAAGGCTAATAGCCTACTATTAACAAATGCTATAGAGTAGCTATTCTATAGAATAACATGAGCAAAATAAGACTAGAATGTAATGGTAATGTGTAGGTAGACATATACATTAGAATGATGGTACTAGAAAATGAAGAATAGAATATAAGGCTTAGGACACTACTACTATAGATTAAATTAGATTCGATTAGATTAATTCCATAGACTGTCCTAGCTGCCCTAGTTGTGGCTACATAGTACTATTAGCACCTATGTAGAGTACATCTATAAATACACTACTACTAAAGAGAGGAAATCAAGAAATAGGATAAAGGGGGTTTAGCTCATAGCTTTCTTGTTTTTAGCACTACATTTGTAGTGCTATAATTAGGTCTACATATCCTGTTTCTTATTTTCTAGCACTACATTTACAGTGCTATAATTAGGTGTCCTACTATATCCTATTTCTTGTCTTATAGCACTACAAAGACAGTACTACACTCTTTAGTAGCAGTCCTAAACCCCATCTCTTGTTCCTTGTCTTATAGCACTATAAAGACAGTACTATACTCTTTAGTAGTCCTAAAACCCTATATCTTGTTTCTTGTCTTATAGCACTATAAAGGTAGTACACTCTTTAGTAGCAGTCCTTATTTATTATCTACTAGCTAACTTCTATGATTTAATAATGATAGTGTCTACTAGACAAGCCCCTAAGAAATCCATATTCTTACTAACTATAATGAGTATAGGTAGAGTGCTAGAATGCATAGTTATATATTTTTAAAAACTAAACTCTACTCCCTTGCTATTAGGAGAGATACAGTCTATATAGTAGGACGTTAGCACTAATATGCTAGTGTATTCATGGCATACTACAATTAGTAGATTCTTATACCTCCTATCTTTAGCCTATGGCAATGCCCCTAAAATGATAGAGAGTTAGGGCTAACCTATAACAGGCCTAACTATAGCTTTAGCTAGTGTAGCACACATCACGTGCCCTACTAGCCCTAAAACCCTAATGCCAAATGCTAGGCCCTTTAGGCAGCTCAACCCTACACCCCTTACTAAGACGTAGTCAAGCTGCTAACGAACCCCCAACCTTACACTCTGCCTACCCCCCTAGCACCCATGACACTAACTAACTCTATTATATTTATGTTACTATTCCTAATTAGTTAAAAAGGTAATGTTCTATCTTCCTTCTAAATGGCCTATGCCTATCTATAGACTATTATGTTTTTAGACTTAAACTAGCCTTTAAAGGAGAAGTTGCTATAGGTAAGGACTTATAGAGACAGAATGCTATTAGCTCTAAATGCCTAATGAGAGAACGCTATGACATTACTTAGTAGCTTTCTTAACTTTACCATGGCTTCTAAGTTGTCTTTAGACTTATAGTTATGGATGTTTAATATAGACTCTAAGGGATCTAGCCTAAGTGATAAGTTAAGTATATTACATAGTACTAAGTCTCTAGGCATTTATGTCTCTATGTCATCTTCTAAATCTCTATTATAGTTAATCTCCATCTTTTCTAAGTCTAACGTTAAATTAGGATATCTATATATTCTTCCTCTACTGTTCATACTCCTAATCATGTCTAAGCTAGATTTTCTAATGTGTAGGAGCTTAAGTGACTTAGTAGTACTTAGGGACCTAATAATCCCCATCTAGTCCTAACATTAGCAGTGCTCCTAAAGAGAAAAATGCAATGCACCTAAATTTACCATACTATATTCTAAGGGTTAGTGCCTAGTCAAAGACACTCTAGGTTAATTTAAATAAAAGGGTGCTGTTTACTAGCCTTTTCTAGCTCATTTATATCCATTAGTACAAGTAATGAGTCACTAAGGTCTTCTTCTACATACTAAGAAGAATTTTCGTTAAAACTTACCTACCTTTAATGATAGATGAATCTTATAATAAGCAGTCTACTATGTGCTAATGCATGTTAAAATTCTAGAGTTAAAGTTAGTCCTAGTAGTAATAGAAAGAGATTAGTAAGGCTTAGAGCTATCCTAAAAATGCTCTCTAGAGCTGTGTACATGTTGTATTCACTAATGCTATAAGTATACTCTAAAGACAAGAGGTTAAGAATTTAACTAGATGCTATAACTTCTATTAGGAAGTTGTTCATGCTAGGGCATTGTTATAACAATAAGTGCTATAGGCTACTAATATTAAGCACATACACTAACACCTTTTCTACATTTTTTAGGGGAATGCATCTAAGTGATAAGGAACTAAGCAATAGAAACATAACATCATTTAAGCTAATAGTAGACCATTTTAAGCCTAAAGCTTTATAGGCAAAGGAATTATGGTAATATATCCCTTGATTTCTGCTATTTACATCGTTATCATTAGTGTTATAGCCCTTGCTAATATACCTATCATCTAGCTAGTTAACATATTTAAGTTAAAGATGCATTAGATAGCTTGAGTTTGTTTTAAGGGCATATTAAAGATCTATAAAATCAGATATTAACTATAAGCTAATCTATGAAATTTGTCATAGAGCATGAAATTGTAATAGATTAACATTATGTAAGCCATTGTCTTCATAATGACATACACTCCTAGTTATTAGTGTTATAGCTTTAAGAGAAGTTTGCTTAACTAGCAAGTAGCCCATTAGGCTAAGTATCTATGGTAGAATATAGGTTCCTAGCTCCTAGCTAAATTTTAAGTAATTAGCACGTTTAGAGTTTGTTATAGAAATTATAGCTAACCTAAAGCTCTTTAAGGTATTATCCTCTAGCTGCTTAAGTAACCCCATTACACTAGTTGTTAGTTTTTAGAATCTTGTTTATCCTCTATCTTCTATGTCTTCTAATTCCTCATTAGGATTATATTAAATCTAATCATTAATAATAATATACCTAGAGTAAATACATCTTATGTTAAGATGTTTATAAAAAGGGGTAGAGATCTAAACATGCTTTATATAGTATAGGCAACTAGTTAAATTGCCTCTTAAAAATGAGTTAATATCTATACTTTTAAGGTGCTTTTTAGATATAGAGCTAATGATAACTATCTTGTAAAGTTTAGGAAGCATTAAATAATATAGCATCTTTAAGACTACATAAAGGTTTTTTCTATTTAGTACCTATACTTATGAGCTGTCTAAAACAAATGACAAGCATAGAGGCTACTACTAACTCTAAGATCAACTAAAACACCTCCCTAGGTAGTTGTTCTAACATGACCTTAAATCATTTAGATAGTTAACTATACTTTAAGCTAAGCTACTAAGAAATTTAGCATTATATATAATGTGTAGAGTGAGTTGCCTAAGCTAAGTACTCTATTAAGAGACTAAATTACAAAGAAAAATACAATCTTAAAGCTTGAATTTCAGTATGATACAATATAGGTTTGTTGAATATGAAAATGTAGTATCCTAGTTTAGGACATGCTAAGAATCCAAGCTTAGGACATGCTAAGTATCTAAGCTTAGGACATGCATAGATGATACTTAAGTTGTTAACTAAAATGCAAAACCTACATCCTAAAGATTGTCACATAAGCCCCTCTCTTAAGCATAGTAATTCTAATTACTTGTTATAATATACCTAGGTGTTAGGGATGTCTACTAAAATTAGGTAGGTATCCTAGCTAAGTAGAATTATCATTTAGTACACATTAAGTAAAGTAGCTACTATAAGGACTTTAGCATAGAGTATAGTATATAGAATAACGTATTTCACATGCGAGCGGCGCACCCGAGCGAGCGGCGCACGAAAACACCAAAAACGCGTCAACCTAACTTCAATTAACAATGGCACCACCAACTCAACCAAAATCCTCTAATCAAGAGGGTAGGATACTTCTAGCTATTCAATTAATTAAACAAGGCTATATTCAAAGTGTTCAAGCTGCTGCAATGTCGTACGATGTCCCTGAAACAACACTTCGACGACGCGCTCATGGTGTTACTCCTCGACGCGACTGTACTCCTAACTCACGTAAGTTGACTCCGTACGAAGAGTCAGCTCTCGTTCGGTATATCCTCGACCTAGATTCACGTGGATTTCCGCCCCAGCTGCAAGCTGTGCAAGAAATGGCAGACCTACTACTCTCCGAACGAGGCGGGAGTCCTGTTGGGAAGAACTGGGCTACAAGCTTCATAACGTGTCGTACAGAACTCAAAGCAAAGTTTAGTCGAAAGTACGACTATAAACGAGCAAAATGTGAAGATCCTAAGATAATTAAAGGGTGGTTCTCCCTCGTACGGAATACAGTTGCAAAATACGGAATCCTAGAGCAGGATATCTACAACTTTGATGAAGCAGGTTTCGCAATGGGAGTTATTGCTACTACAAAGGTAGTTACAAGCTCGGAAGCAAAGAGTCGTCCGAAGACTATACAGCCTGGAAATAGAGAGTGGGTGTCGATTATTCAAGGTGTTAATTCGT
>KV454862.1:0-10118 GCA_001662585.1 Pseudogymnoascus sp. WSF 3629
GCTATAGAACTAGTTCTATACAAGCTATAGAATGTCCTCTCTTACTTAAATCTACACTTAAGGACTCTAACCTCTCTAATAGTTTAGAGTAACAATTAGACTTTAAAGACTCCTTAAACTATAAGAGAGCTTAACTTTTAAACAGAGCATGTAAAGAACTATATTATATGACATTAGAATAGCTCTCCTACCTTAATTAATGACATACTAAGCTAGCTTGCTAAAGGAGCTTAGGTTATGATACATTCTACTGTTCTATTAAAGGTAGAAGTTAAGGCTCTATAAGTAGCAAATGAATAGAAAAAGAGAAGGGAAAGGAAGCACAAGAGGCATATAATGCAAGGGGGTAGTCTCTCTATACAAGAGGGAGAGGATATTCTTTAGAGTGCTAAGGTGGATGCTTAAGTCTAAACGGAGGTAGCAAGTAAGAGTAGTTAGTAGGTGGGCTCTAAGGGCTAACAGAATGTTATGAACACGGATTAGCTACATGGCAGCAGGGCAGGGGTTGGTTAGGCATTGGCTGCCTAGCCTTGCTAAACCTAATCACAGGCGAGTGATCACAGAGGATCACAGTGATCTAGCAGGAGCTAGGACTCTATGGATCGCGATGATCCTTAGTGATCCTAAGCATGACACTCTCTATATAAGTAGATAGTTTTCTTAGTATAGGAGCTTTGTGCTCAACTTAATACAGTATCTTATACATACTAGGAACGTGTAATACTTAAGAACGAAGCCTTTGTAACTAAACCCCTGCCTCATTAACTAACCTAATGCAAGTCGAGCCTTTACGAGTCTAACACTAGGACCTAGCATTACATAGAAGTGCTATGGCTTATGTAGTATTATAGGCCATAATTCCCATACATGTAAGAGGCACAAGGATTTAATTACAATTAAATAAGGGTCATTATATAGGGTAGTGTAACATAGTTCATAAGCAAGTTGCATATATATGCAACTTACACACGCCCTACTAATTTTTACACGTCTACATTCCTTCAACTCCATTTATCTCAACTAATGGACCCCTAATTAGCTTATAAAGAGGGTTGAATTACTCTTGCACTTTAGGCTTATAATGATGGTTATTTTATAAGCCTATAGGTAGCTGTAGACACGTATGATATTCTAGCTTTAACTCTTTAATATCACATTAAAGGAGGACATACACAGAGAGGTTTATAGGCTATAAATGCTAAACTTTCATCTATAGATGAGGATATATATAACTTTAATAAGACTAGGTTTTAAATGGGGGTTATTTTAACTACAAAGGTTATTACGGGTTCTAAAAGAACTAGCCAGCTAGTATCTATCTAACTAGGTAACTATGAATAGGTTATAGTTATTAAATCTATGTCGTCATCTAGTTAGAGCTTACTACTAATGATTATATTTAAAGGAAAGGTCCATATCTCAACCTAGTACACAGATACACTCCTATGAGATTAGACGATTGCACTAAGTGATAAGGGGTAGACGGACGACTCTCTTGGCCTTATATGGCTTACGGACGTCTTTAAGAAGCATACAAAGGACTGTATAAAGGGGGTATATCGTCTTCTAATCCTTAACGGACATAGGAGTCACTTGATGCTAGAGTTTAACCTGTTCTGCTTAGAGCACTTAATTATTACACTCTATATGCCTCTGTACTCCTTAGTATCTACTATAGCCATTAGACGTGAGCTGTTTTGCAGTTCTTAAACGCTCTTATAGACGGCAGATTAAGGAGTATATGCATGCTAGACTTAGCCATATTAATAAGCCAGACTTCCTTATAGCATACACTTCTGCCTATAATGAGTCTATGGCTGTAAATACAGTCCATAATGGGTTCGTAGCTACAGGCCTTGTACCTTTTGACCTAGAGTGAGTACTTTTCAAGCTTAACACTTAGCTACAGACACCAACCCCACCTACAGACCCCTCCCCTACTTAGGCTCGTTAGATACCCGAAACGCCCTATAATATCTCTCAATTAGAGCTCTAAGCTTAGGCAATCAAGGGGTATATTAGACAGCATACGCAAAGTCTACTAAGTCCTACAGATCATGCACTTAACTAGCTAGTTAATGTAACGCCAGGTCCTAGTGTTGGACTCGTAAAGGCTTGACTTGCGTTAGATTAGGTGTTGAGGCAGGGGATTAGACACAAAGGCTTCGTTCTTAAGTATTGCACGTTACTAGTATGTATAAGATACTATATTAAGTTGAGCACGAAGCTCCTATCTAAGAACTAACTACTGACTTATATAGAGGCGTCATGCCAAAGGATATATGGATATCATTAGATATAATAATATATCTATATTGTTAGAGGAAGGACTAGGATACAGGTACTATAGTGGCTGGAACTTCTGACTTTTGGTGCAACTAGCAGGAAGCTTCATAGCAAATACAGTATATAGAATGAACGGATCAATTGAATTAATTACTAACTACCTACTGCCTATGTAGGCCTTTATATAGGCCAGCACGAGCTCCTATTAAGCGCTAAGCTTCAGGGTACTAAGTTAGCTCTTTAGGGTGATCATCCCTATTATTCTAGAGCTGCTCACCCCTTTGACCTACTAGAGTAGCTTATCCTACTCTGATTCCAGTTTTCTAGTTCCTAGAACTAAGAGCTCTCTAGCTGGCTCTAGTTAATGGCTGCTACATTACTTGCTAATCACATGACTTTCCCATCGTGAGTTAGCATGTGTGGCTAATTTACAACACATATATCTTACCTTAGGCACTTAAGCCCAAGACTTTAGCACGTAATCACTATGCTTACCCTAAAGGGTAACACCTTGTTAAAGGGCCTAAGGAAGACTATGAAAATTCTAGTGGCTGACTATTTGGCACGTAATGCACGCTCTTATCATTACATCATTAAGCTCATTTAATGCAATTTTATGATGCCTCTAAATAACGTATGCACACTCTACCCTGTAAACCTAGTTAAAGCTATTAACACGCATTTAGACATGTCACTTAACGTGCCTACCTCACTGCTGTCATCCGTAATATCTGTTAGTAGCCCTCCTAATCAAGGCTCTACAACACCTCCTCTACATTAGCAGCGCCCTAACTACCCCACTAAGCAAAGGTCAGCTCTCTCTAATAGTGAGAAACTTAATATAGTGTTTGAATTCTTACGGGAGAGGGTATACTAGAGCGTGGGTGACTTCATTCGAGCTCTTAGAGCTGCCTAAGGGCCTATTAATGGCAGAAGACAAGCTGCATTTACAACGGCTGCATATCAAGACCCTAAGGTGTTGGCTACATACCTTAATGACCTGAAACAAAAGTGGGCTAGAGAGGCTAGAGAATCCGTTATTCAGTCCTTAAATATAGGCCAGAATGAGCTACAGGATGAAATACGCAGAATTGGTACTCTTAAGCCGTTTTGCAAGCCATCGTCACTTAAAGAGGATGGTAGATTCGAGCAATTAGACATGGGACAAATCATTAATAGCATTGAAAACTCATGCTTGCTATTTCTACAACTCCTTCGCAATACTATGGCACCTAATAACAACTAGGAAATCATTAGCAGAAGGAGCCATTTGGCAAATTAGTAGCCATACTGTCCATACTATGCTATGCATAGCAACGAAACACATGTATAGGCTTCTAGGTGCTCTTAGGCTTATATCTCCATTCTAAGGGCGTTAAGCAGCAACAGTTAGAGGCTCTTGGTCGTATGGGCCTTGTCTGCTCATATCTAACAATAATCAATACGATTAAGAAACAGTTAGAGCGTGCTGCCATGGAGGTGGCAACACTAGGTCAAGATCCTACAGCTATGACAGCTTATGACAATTTTGAACAGGCAGAACCTGTCAAAGAGTAGCGGGTTGATAATTAGAATGCTTTCTATAGTGTGACTACTAGTTAGCTTATGTAGGGTATTAAAATGCTACCTAGTAGGCTACGACAGGATATGTTATATCTAGGAGTGTTAGTAAGTGCTATAGACTTATTTTGCTCTCCTAGAAACCAAGATGACAGAATTAAGCATTAGGTTAGTACAATCTTTGTGTATTACATCTAACGTCATTAGATACTAATGTCCATGATTCATGGCAGTAGTAGACAGTATAGTATTTCGTCTATAAAGCTCTTTTGGCAGGTTTCCCTTAAGGCATTTCAGAGTCTACGCGAAAGAATCAACCTTTAATGCCTGTTATAGATGTGCTTAAGCCTTAGAAGACTATGCATTAATCTCTTGGCCCTATTCCTAATGAAAGCACTAATGCTAGCAATATTAGGGTTTTAGAGAACATATTTAAGCAGTAATATAAGCTGCCTGATTCTGCATTTGAGGATCGTCTGTTCCTTGTATATGGTGATCAAAAAACCACTTAGTAGATCCGTACACTTAAGAGTTGCAGGGCACAAGCCCGTCAACCCTATGACAGCTTATGATGGGCACTACTAGTACCAGCACTTTTTCATCTACGGATGAACTATCTCTTCATGATTTCCAGGACTCATTTTGGTGGTGTAGGAGACCCTAGCAATCAATCCACGTTATACGACGCTATGAACTTCTAGATTAGAAAGAGGATTGCAAAATCCAAGTCTGATTTCTTTGCACTTAAACAGCTCGTCATCCACAGCTTCTAGGCTAGGATATGCACTATTACATGGTCTAAACTTGCTCAACTAGGATTAGGCTTAGAGGTTGAAGATATTAATCAGATCCTTAGAACATACAGCCTTATAGAACTATCTTCACTCATAGAGTATGTAGTTAAAGCATATGGTAATAGTGCTTAGACTACTAATGATATGGAGCTTCAAAACCATGTCCTATTCTTGCAACATACTTAGGTATATCTATTGCTAAAATATGCAATAAAGCATGTAGATATTAGACTGATCTAGCGAGCTGTTGATCGTAGCTGTGTCTATTTCCATGGCTTAGGACAGCACAAGTACGCCTATGAGACGCTGCATCTATATCGCATTACTTCCACGCATGCCGCGTCTCCTGAATTGTAACGGGCAATACTTGCAAATGGCCTTGTCAACACTAGGGGAGCTAGGAATAGCTGGTATGAGACAGATAGACTTATGGAGTTCCATAATGGCATACTAAAGACGTTGTTTAAGGACAGACGTGGCTCTTTAATGACAATGGAATATCTCTTCAAACACTATGCACTAAATACCAAGTTCTTTAAATCAGTTGCACATCACATCAAAGCCCTTTTAGACATCAAAGACAACGGCACACACCTAGAGAAGGCAGTGGAAACAGACCTCACGTTAATGGCTAAACGACTGGTATAGAATGGCTTAATTATTAAGCATAGGAAACGGATGGTTAAGCATGTAGCGATTGATCTATTCTAAGCTAGTGGACCTCGTGTAGCTAGCACGTCTTTAGCTAAGTTCAATATGAAGGAAAGCAATGAACATAGATACATGTTTCGAGGAGAGTTTCCTATTAACGAAGACGAAGATGGTGAGCTGGACGAAGTCAGCCAATTCTTTAATGCACATGATATAGATGACTAATTCTCCGTACAAACATCGTACACAGACATCTAACTAGCTACCTGTATCCTTTTAGCATCACCTTAGTGCTAAACTAGGCTAGCATTTAGGTCTATAGTAGCAAGGTGTTATGGAGTTGCTACGGAGGTTCTCTAGTGGTTAGGTGGTGAGCAACGTAGCTAACTCGCGCCTAGGTGGCTGCCTAGCCAGTATCACAAGAGCGTAGTCATGTAGAATGGTAGAATAGAATATGGTTCTCATAATACCATCAGTCAGTCTGTTCATTGAAGCCTGACCTCCACCTAGGGGCCTCTAGCCCCCTTTTATGAGGTGGGGTTAGTGGCTTTAGTAGGGCGGCTAGTAAGCCTCGCCCCTAACTAATTACATAGACTATTCCTAAGATGGCAACCTTCCATTTAACCAGCCTAATCATTCCGTGAGCCAGACTTACTGCTCACTGAAACCTGTTTTCAGGAGCTGCCCCTTTGCTGGGCTAGCTCTGGGTTGGCTAGACTAGCGGCAGGTTGGCTAAGCTGGCGGCCTACTAAGCGGGTGGCGCTCTGGCTCTACACCTGTAACTAGGGTCAGTTGTAACACAAGGGCAATTCTTTTCCATCCATACCTTTGATCTAGCGCTATAGTTGCCTTAGAGCATGCATTCTCAATGATATTAACGACATCATTAGCATACTTCCTCTAGTTAGCCTAGCAGTCAAATGACACTGCTCCTAGTGTTTGAATCAAATCGATCGTTAATCCAGTTTAGGACAATTGACGAATTGCCATATTAGGAAGAATCAATTTGAAATTCTAGTCTGAAAACAACATTAGAAATAACCTTAGTGTCGTGGCCCTTCGCCATTCAACTAGTGTGACTTTTACAGCAATAGTGATATGCTTCTAAGACTAAACAAATGCAACTAACAGCTTCGCCTTCTACATGGATAGATGGAAGTTCTTGCCACTACAATTAGAGCAACAGGACCGTGACTCAACTAAGTGAGAGTACAATGATACGTACTTGCTAAAGAACTAGTAGATGCTCTTTCAAATGCAAGTTAGACAATTAATCAGCTCCTATAGACCTCGTGGTAAATTGGCTTACCGTTCAACTTCACCTGTAGATTTCTTTGTTAATTCTGACTGTGAGATAGGAGATTTGTCCGTTCTAGATCCAAAGCACTATGTCTTAACGAACAATATGAACTCTCTATAGACTCTAGGCCCTCTTGTAGCTCGACCTGCCCGTTACTAGAGAGCGCACATGCTTAGTGGCTCTTTCCATTAGATAATAAGCTGAATATCTAGGTTGTTAATACCTATACCCATGGCATTAGTAGCAAATATAATGCAGTGCCTTAAGCTTTCCATGACACTCTTAACATTAGGCTTTGTGAACTCCTTAGATATGGACCTTTTGTTGAAATCTGCCAACTCTAAGTAGTACGCCTGTATGGTATTCGTAGTAGCCATCACAGAACATCTAGACTAAATAAGAAGGGCAATTATGGCACCAACTGCCCTCTTAATTGATGCTATTAAGTTGATGTATATTACAGTCTTTTAAATTGCTATATAGCAGGCCTAGCTCTTAGACTCAGCTCTTCTAGTCATCTAGCAAGAATGTATAGACATTATCTAACGAGTAGCCTCTACGTCTTTACGCCCTAATGCCTCTCTTGCTTGATCCTTAGCCTGTTTTAAGGCAAACTCGTCTATCTTCTTCTTAACGGGATTGATTAGGAATTTAAGGTCCCTATACGACTTTGTAGCAAACTACACAGGTTGAATAGAAAGTGATATATCTAGTCTATTAATAGAAATACGCTAAACATGCACGCTAGGGTCGAATCTATAGAGATCTTGAACCTCTACTAGCATGACCAGATTAAGAGTTACAGAGTAGCCTAGCTAGGGCACACGCTTATTTATTGAATTTCTCAATAGCGTCAGCTTGCTATATGAATGCCTCTAATGCTGACCCCATTTGCTAACAACATGGACTTCATTAATGGTAACAAGGGCAAGCTTTTGCTAAAACGACTGATCCTGCAAAACCTTGCGCTTGAATCTCTCTAACAAGGCAATCTCTAGACTTAGAAGTACTTGGATAGTTAGTATTCAAAGGAGGGTACGGACTCCTCTACGGGTTTCTAGACTTACTATGCGTATACTCCCTAGTTTAGATGCGCTTAAGTAAGGTGTCTGAATTAGTATTGCCATTTAGCATGCAAGGCTTGCAACATGGCAACTAAGAAATCGATTTAGCCTACGGCTCACACATAAGTAATACAATTGAGGTATTAATCTCCTGGATTATCACCAATCCCACTAACCTATTCTTCCTTAAGTAGATTTAACGGCATTATCATAAGGCAGATCCCACTACATAGGGCAGGAACCGCCTAAAATACGACACTTTTGCCCTAGCCTATAGGTGCTATGAGAATCATGGTTTTTAACGTCAAGGTCAGACACTTGCCATTAAGACTATGCAATGCAGCATTAGCCATACTCCTTGATAGCCACAGCCTACAGCACCTTTAGGATATAGTTATTAAACAATGCGAGTCAATACTAATTGAGTAGCGCGTTAGTCTAGTTGGCACGTGGAAATAATTTTCAAAACACAGCTAACGTCAAGGGAAGGGAATTGATGTAAGGGCAACGTAACACAACTTAAGCTATATTAATAGATAGCTAAGGCTTACAGCTTGCTCTACATATAGTTCTCTAATCATTTGAAATAATATTAATGAAGTTACAATTCGATCTGTTAATGAATATCATAAAATTGCTCCTGAAATTGTGACGCTTAGTGTGTTTTACACTTTAGCGAAATTATGACCCTGCCTTATTTTTACGTTTTTGCTTAGGCCCTCCTATAGCGTGTTGCCTTTTTAGGCTAGCGTGCACTTAAGTGTAAGGGCCTAAGTGCCTAAGGTAAACATATATCTAATATATCCAGTCACGTGACGTTAAGTAGCAGTTAGCTAACGGCTAGCTTTACCTTAGCAAGCTTAGGCCATTTTTAAGAGGATCGCTTAAGGTTGATTACATAATAGGGTCATGTTAACGTATCCAGCAAGCAAGCTGCTAGTGCAAGCTAGCTGCTAGCTTCAAAATGCTTCTAATAATCAAATGGATATATATTAACTAAAACGCCATTATATTCAAATATCTAGCTATCTACTTTATTAGGGCATCTATTTATTTTATGCCCTATAATTCCACAC
Organism: Pseudogymnoascus sp. WSF 3629; assembly: GCA_001662585.1. Classification (NCBI taxonomy): domain Eukaryota; kingdom Fungi; phylum Ascomycota; class Leotiomycetes; order Thelebolales; family Thelebolaceae; genus Pseudogymnoascus; species Pseudogymnoascus sp. WSF 3629. The sequence goes on from KV454862.1 coordinate 8,732, forward strand.
CTACTACACTTTGGTGGGGCCTGCTAAGCTGGCTGTAAAGCTGCGTTTGTTAGCACCTACTAGGGCGTTAGTATAGCTTCTTAGGCTTCTTCTGTAACAAAGAAGAGCTGGCGGGCTTCTTTGATTAATATACCACCTTAGTGAGATATCTGCTTCTTCGATCTAGTGCGCTTCTGCTTCTGTTTCTCATTTACAGCGCGTAAATCGTGGCATTCTTTTGTGAGAATAGCCACTGTATTTAGCGCAACCTTTAAGCCCTTAAAAACATAATCTAACGCTCGATCTAATGGGCTTTGCGGGCTTTGCAGGCCTCTTACACGCCTTCCTTTAATCGTAGATTCACATTTTCCAGCTGTGTCCTAATTATATGGCGTCTTTAGGGTCCACACGCTACCCTGGCTCCTAGGGGGGGTAGGTGTCTTTAGGCAGATATTAAGCTTAGAAAGCACTCGATCTAGGTTGTATGGTACTATTCCAGCTGCTGCAAAGCTGTTCTGTATCGTTTCAGAGGTGAATGCGCGTATTCTAGCAGTAGGGTAGGTGGATATAAAGTCAATTTTGTCAATATGGTTGATTCCGAGGCGCATATACTGCCTAATAAGATCGCCATATGCTTGCTTAAGGACAGCAAAACAGCCTATATCAAGTGGCTGTAGAAGGTATGACGAATGTGTAGGTATGTAGATTAGAATAACATCATTCTTGCTGTAGATTTGATCAAATTCAGGCGTAAGATGGCTTCTGTGGCCGTCAAGTATAAGAAGCTGATATCTACCCTTCGTACGACCTGAAGTTGCTGGAATGAAGAGCTTTTGTAGCCACTGTAGGCTGATCTCATCTGTTGTCCATCCATTTGCACTCACTTCTATACGCCAATCGTTTAGGAGTGAGGCGTCTTCGTACCATCCTTGTATATGAGTCTTGCCTTTGAATATAATGCATGGTGGAAGAGCCCATCTGCAAGCGTTAATAGACTTGATTGTAGTTACCCATTCGCGATTCCCTGGCTGTAAAACTGACCTCTGACCATAGTATTCAGCTCTTGTAATCACCCTCGTAGTCGCAGTAAGGCCCATTGCAAAGCCTGTCTCGTCAAAGTTGTAGATATCGTCAGGGAGGATACCGTATTGCATTATCGTTATTTGTATAAGGTTAAACCACTCCTGAATCATCTTTGGATCCTCGCAGAGAGCGCGCTGGTAATTATAACGTCTTGAGAAGCGAGTTTGAAGCTCCTTATGGCGGTTAACAAAGTTCCGGACCCATTTCTCGCCAACCGTTTGAATTAGGGTCTTGCCTCGCGCTACAAGAAGAATATTAGCCATCTCTCGTACTGTAGCATGCTGAGGAGCCGCTCCGCGCCAGTCGAGAGAGAGAATCCATTGTA